>JAUMGZ010174597.1:0-14602 GCA_032359645.1 Pododesmus macrochisma | reverse complement strand
GTCACCTTGTTAGGTAGCAAGTCAATTTATCCTATATTAAGTCGCCTTGTCAGGTATCAAGTCAATTTATCCTATATTAAGTCACCTTGTTAGGTAGCAAGTCAATTTATCCTATATTAAGTCGCCTTGTCAGGTATCAAGTCAATTTATCCTATATCAAGTCGGTTTGTCAGGTATCAAGTCAATTTGCTAGCCACTTGATTGATATGTTAAATTAAAGCTAAAAAAATTAAATGTCAACAATTGGTTTCAAACTTCTAATTTGTTATCTGGAAGTTAGGAATATTCGAAATTGGAAAACGGCGTTTCAAAACTAGAGGAAAATATTGTAAAAAAATGTACACGAACTATCTAGCAACAAATAAGAATCGACTTAGCCTGGTCTTATACACATGTTTGAAAATATAATCGTGGTCAAATATAGCCATAACTTAGACATGATTATAGAGTACAGTACCTGCTGAAATTATAAGGTTTAATTTTTTTTTCATATCGTTGATCTCGGATAGTATGTTTATGAAATATTTCGCAAACTTTGCAAATATAAAAATAGTTTCTACTATTGAAGATAGAGAGGGAACGGTGTATATAATTTATATCAATCAACATCTTAATTGTATATGGTGTTGTGCGCATGTATACTTATTCTGATGTTATTTAAAATTAATATCTATACACACTTAATATTTATATACGCTTAATAACTATATACTCTTAGCCAACAAAAAGTTGAATATTAAACATCATATTATGTTCACTGTACAGTTTTATCTTTAAAAAAAGAAATGATTAATTAAACCTGGGAGGAATATGTTAAACGTTTAACGTATTCCTCCCAGATAAAACGAAACAGGAATTTTGGTATATCCATGACAATTTAAGCTTATTTGCACAAATCTTTGATATGCATACGTGTAAGACATCAATATGATATTTACTGAAGTGACATATTGTTATAATATGAATTTCAATTTAACAATTGAGAATGTTATTATAACTAGCTTAAATTCATTTTAAAACAAAAAAACAAAAAAGTATTAACGAACCACTGATCACAGAAAATTGAAAATAAATAAGATATACGTAATGAATTAATAAAAACGTTCATGAATTAACAAAAGATATCAATTAAAGACGACCGAAATTAAACAAATGAACTGATTAATTAAAAAATAATCTACCAAGAAAGGAAAAAGAGTAACTAGGAATTTTAATGAATTAAACCATTAATAAATTGAAAATCATAAAATTAAATTAAAAATATCACAATAATAATAACTGTTTTTTCTCCTGGGTGCTTTTTACGTGTTTGAAATGGTACATAAAAAAATAAAGGAAAGAAGATAAGATAAAAGAAGACGAGATAAAAGACGATGAGATAACAGGTCAACATAGTCGTTTATATACACTTATAGTTAATTATAGACCTTGTGGATTGTGATTTTATATTTATTGTGAGCAATGAGGTTTTTTTTTTCTTTGATTATTTTAATATTTCGATTTTGTGATACAAGTTTCGTAAAGTCTTTGATACTTTCAATATGAGTAAGACGAAGTTATACCGAAATATGTTCTTTTTAAATACGTAAATCTTGTAAACACTTGGGAACGATAAATATAATATTCTTCTGTCTTGTGGAGTAAAATATTTATTCTTGTAATCAGAAGCAAGTTTCTGTACTTATATCTGTATTTTAATTTAATGATATTTCATTTTTGTTTTATTTTCTTTTTGACATATATTTTTGATTTTAAACTTCTTTGCTCTCTTTTATACATTTTTTTTATCTATTCATTTCTTATACATCGAATCATTCTCGAGTGCACTGGAGGAGGAGACTAATATATGATGGGGGATCTGATTACCGACGGGGAGTCTTGCAAGCAGCGGCTCATGACAGGTATTAGCGCCTCCTTAGAGATAACGGATTGTCCAATCAGAACGCGTGCTATCATTCTCTCCTCTTCGCCAATTTGCTTCGCTAATTTTCTGGTAAATTATGCATAAAATGCGGAATGTGTGTCATGGTTAATCAAACAAGATTGTAGTGTATACAGGATTGGGCTATCACAGATACAGCGTGAACCTATCTCACAATTCATCAGTTAAACAGATAGAGGAATTATCTACAAACACACAAATTTGTGCGTTCGGCAACAACTTTCGTTTATAAACAATGCATCGACGGTTTCTGTTTTATAATCAGTTGTTTTAACGAAGGTGACATTTTGTTTCTAACAAATTTTCAACAATCGTGACTAGAGATTCGTCTTCCCTGCTCATTTGACGGTGCAGCCATATAGTTTATATAACAAATATACACAACAATAAACAATGAACCCAGCAGACGGACACAGTATAACAGAACTTACAGGGCTATTACATGTGCCAAGCAACAAGGTTGTTCCAAAGACGGAACCAAATCTGGAGAATGCAGCTGAAATCGACTCAGATGAGGAATCGGATGATATCCCGACGAAAACGACAAATTCGATGAATCCAGATTCCCCCTCATCGGCACAGAAAGGTATTAAGAAACCAGGAGTTGGCGTTCGAAGGCAGGAAAAGCCGCCGTATTCATACATAGCGTTAATCGTCATGGCAATCCAGGCGTCACCAAACAAGAGATGCACTTTGAGCGAGATTTATCAATTTCTTCAGCAACGTTTCCCCTTTTTCAGGGGAGCGTACCAAGGATGGAAAAATTCTGTCAGACATAATTTATCTTTAAACGAGTGTTTCATCAAACTACCAAAAGGACTCGGACGACCCGGAAAAGGACATTATTGGACAATTGACCCTGCGGCTGAATTTATGTTTGAAGAAGGGTCTTTTCGCAGACGACCAAGAGGATTTCGGAGAAAGTGTCAGGCTCTAAAGCCGTTTGGAATGTTAGGTATGAGCGGTATGAATGGAACTCCCTCCATGTTGGGTTCCCATTATGATTTGTTTCACCAAAATCCAAACATGGCGTCAATGACAATGCAAGCGTGTTCCGCAGCTGTGTCGTCACAGAATTACGACACTACCGGTATGATGTCACCACAGTGTACGTCCGGATTGCCTCATCATACAAACTTTCCCACAATGCAACAACATGCAATGTCTTCTAACGTCAATTGTGGCGGTTTTAACGTCAATATGGCGGTCAATGTGAGTGGACGTTACGGACCAAGTTGTGCGATGTCCGGTATGGACACGACAGACTATTCAGCCCCAAGCAATATCGCCAATTCAATGTATGAACGGGACCATAACATGCAAGGGGTCCCGTCCTCGTGGGCCCCACAAAGATATCTTAAACAGCCCATGAGTCCCTCCGGAAGCACGGGTTCCGTTCCTAGTATGTCTCCCTCCAGTTCGGGTGATCATTCTCCGTACGGAACAACTAATCCAGCCACATCGACAGAACCAATGGATCTCGCTTTAGCAGGTACTTATATTTCTATATGTTAAAGGAGGCATACACAGTATAATTATTGTTATCTGTATTGTAAGTAACCGATGAAAAAAAACTATTTGCATTGTTTTCATTTTTCATTTGTCTTTCATAGACATTGATAGATCTATAATTAAATTGAAAATATTTTCTTTTGAAAAAATACGTGTTTCCCAGATAGGACAAAATAGTTTTGTTATTATTTCTTCTAATCCGTTATTCCTTTTTTCTCTTCTTTTTGTCATGTTTATATGTCTCTTAGTTTAAACATATTTTATTGCCAACAATACATAATATTACACAGTAAAGAAATTACAATATATCCCTTACTATTAATAGTATATTTTTAAAACTTTGTTCAATGATAGACTTTTTTGGTTTTTATTTTTACATTATGCTATTTTTGTTCTTTCTGTTGTTTAATCATCCATCAGTATGTGTTGGCATGCTTATATCAGATAGTAAAACAAGTCAATAATAATAATACATTTAGAAAAATAAATTAACGTGGAATATTGTTTGAAATGATGCGCGATAGAAAAGTACATGTATATATATTGGATAAATTGATCGTGAATGTGATTTCTTATCCTTTTTTAAATGTATTGACTTATGTCTATCTTCGAGAAAAATATAACAATGAATTGTATCTTGATCCAAAGGGATTTATTCACCAACGTTTCATAAAATTGTAAATACGTATATTAAAAATAATTATAAAAATGTTTGTGACTGCTATTTCCTTTAATAAAAGTTGTTTTTTCACCAATTCAAATGTAGGAAGATTTCGAATTAAAAATGAAATATGAAATTTGAAATTAATGTTCAAGAACTACTTTTGAATTGCATTGTTTTATACACTTTATACCTTCCGCGCTAGTGTGTGGAATCATTTCAAAATTACAACCCGAATATCATCAAGTGAAACGCTCGATTGTCATGATCTATATGAAAATAAAAGAATTTCAGAATTTATCAACCGAAGATGTGTTATTTGGATATTTATAAAGATAGAAAACTTTATTAATATAAACTGAAAATCACGGGAATGAATGAAAGACATATTCTTTTTCAATTTTTAAAATATTGTTACTGTATTTAGCGGTCCGATTAACGTCTGTCGCGCAACACTCAATATCGCATGCATTTAGTTTAAACATGATCTATTGTACTAACACTAAAACGATATCATCTAAATCAATAGGATTATTTGATTACATTGTGTTTGTGTACAAAGAAAGTATCAATTAAAATAAAGTGATATAAACAAAGGTCATGATACTGACCGTGAATCTAAAAATGAATGATTATTTCAAAATTAGGTCATTATTAACGTTATAAAGTGCATGAATAGAAAGTATAATGTAGAAATTAATATTGAAATTAAAGTATTAAAATCTAAATTAATACTAAGTAATTAGTTAATAGAAGATAAAATAAAGAAAATGTAAATTCAAGTTCATGTTTTTATTATGTAAGTTTTCCAACTTATTGGTGTACATATATTAACAGAACATACACAAACAAAAACATATATCTACACACACACTTCCATACACAGGACATCCATCCACACGTCTTTCGCGCGTTTTTCAGTTATATTTATGTTTTCTTGGAAGGAAAGATGTGAATGTTGCATTTAGTCATACAGCATCGAATCAATAGATATATCCGCACCCCTTACCCAAAAGTCTCTGTCGGTGCTATGAATAAATACTAATTGTAATTAAAAATAGAACAATATGATAATATAGAATAAATTGATGTATGATGTTATTTTTGACTGACTTGATTTAAAAACGTAAGCGTCACATGTGTGAGAAAATATTATAGGTGCACATAAAGGTAGACAAGCAGTAGGAAGCTTACCACGACGGGAAGAAGAGAAATTAAGAACTTATTAAGAAAAAAGTCTTAAATTCGTAAAAATTAACGAAATCAACAGTTGAAATTAAACCTATTTTTCAAACGTGCCTGGATACACAATTTATATATATTTCTTAACTAATATGCATTCTAATACGAAAAAAATATGAATTTTTACGAATGGAATTGCAAAGATGACTCTTCGTAACAGCACGCTCATAAATCAAGCAGTGAAAGACACGAGTGTTGGGCGGACGGGTTCATACAACCTTCGTGATTTTAATCAATTCGGAATACCTCTTACATTTCTAACAAAGACCGTTTTCATTCGCATAGAAATTGTGAATTTTTCCTCCTTTATTTCGTGCATCCGTCATACTTTTTTCTGCGTATATATACGTATATTCTTTCTGATTGCGATACATGCAACATTCATCACAAATTACTCACTTTATCAAAATCCCGCACATGTCCACACTCTCGACTTTTTCCACTTTAATTAAATCTTGAGAGAATCGTCATGTACAGCTCTGTCAGGAATTAGTGTTACTATTTAATTCACTTTGACATCCTAACTCGTGCAACAACAAATTTGTTGATTTTAATGTACTATAGAGTTACACATGGCGAAGATCGCTATCGGAGGGGTCGTTATATGTCCCCTTGGGTCCTAGCGGGGACGGAATCCAAACATTTGTTTAACCTATTTTGTTTATCTTTGATGTTCTAATGTGCAGTTATGTTCATTTCTCAGTGTTAATAACTATTACCTTCCAAATTAAAAGTTGGTAAACAAGAATATTACTTTTGTTAGAAATATTGTGTCATCATTTACTGGTTGTACCTAAAAATGTTATCCTTCCGCGGTCGTTCAATATCACCCAGAGTTTTTTATTAAATGTGAATGCTTCAAGAAATATGCTTAATTCTGATTTTATATCGCCATGATATGGGTAAAAACATCATGAAGAATTCACGAGGTGCACCGAGTCGACTAGTTCTTATCGTGACACTGAAAGCTGACAAGAAAAAAGATGTAATACCGTCCCCTCAATCGTGAGAACTATGATGTCGCAATAACCCAGAGTCGAGGAGCTTGAACGTTTCAAAATGCGTCAATGGAGTTCTGAATAACATAGAGATGAGCTTTAGGATATTACCGAGAGATTCGAGTTTTGAAGAATGGAGAGCTAAGCTTTAAAAATTCGCACATACGAGAGACATGCGAGTTGAAGATAATAGACTGACGAGTTTTGAATTTTTTACGTGAGAAAGAAATATCAAATACGAGTTCAGAATACCGATGAAGGGGCTTTAAGACTTATAGTTGATAAGTTCAAGTTCACAATAAGGAAAAAGTTAACTTTAAGATTTAAAATTAAGAAATACTATAAGGTCAGATTTACAGATATGTATACGTGGGAAATTCGACTTCAGAATAACAGAGATTGCGGCGAAGCATTTAGATTTATTTTTGAGAAATACTAAGAGCTAGGTTCGAATAACGGAGATTTATTTATATGTGGGAATTTCGACTTCAGATTTTAAAGAAATGCTTAACTTCAAGATGTAAACGTAAGAAATATGAGGTCAGAATATCAGAGAATTGAGCTGTAAGATTTATAAATGGTGAATGAACATATATCTTAGAGAATGTGATAATGTGTTGACAGCTGTGTTAAAGCTACAACATTTTAGCGGCCAGATAAAATAAACGCGGACATGATGTAGAAAATGTTTTGGTTTTTAACATTTCTCGCAATTACTATATGTTCTTTAGGCCGTTTTTTAATTACAAAATATATGATAAAAATACACTAAGTTTTAGAATATGATCTCAACGTGAACGAATGAAATGTCATTTAATGAATTAAATGAATTAATGTGTTCTTAAATATAATAATTAAATTAGATGTGTGTGTTTCAGTTCACGTGTTTCTTTTGTTGTACAGAGTCCTTTTATTAAACTGTCGTATTTCACGATAAGATTTTATTTTTACTAATAAGGCATAAATAAATATATAAAGAAAATCCATGTACTCAAACAATTATGGTTTTGATTTCTTATTCGCACTTATCAGAACATATTTGTATTAGTCAGCTTTTCATCAAGCTTTAGAAAACTGGATTAAAACTTTCGTGAACAATGCACTATGCTAAAATCAAGAGCATTGACAATAAAACTTACCTCCGAGATCATAAGGAACCACAAAAACGTTAATCTACAGACCTACCGGTTTGACAAATCCTTTAAGTTAAATGGATTTATCTTTTATTGTAGGTCCATACTTTGGGAGGATAAGAGAGTTGCTTCGCTATAATCTGTCGTTGAAATCATTCGACAGTTTACACTTTATGTGTATTGGGCCGTCATTACGACATTACAACATAACCAACTTGACTTTAATTGCCTTGTAAAAACCTTTTCATGTCAGTTTGATTAAGCTGCGATAAAGTCGGAATTTGGAACACACAAAAATGACTGTATCTTAACAATTTCACGAGTTTTCCTCCGTATTTTTTTGCACGGTGTAAAGTGAAATGCTCCCGGAAAGTGCAACAGTAAAACACCGTGGAAATTTAAAAATGTTTGGCGATAGAAACGGTAGGGGCACACTAATGACAGCTTAATTTCGAAAGATTGTTCACAGCAATTTTGTGAGAGAAAACATCTGAATAAGATTCCACAAATGTTTCTGTCTTGTGTATATATGATATTGAGCATAGAGCGTCTGTCACCACGCAATTTGTAATAACAACGCAATTTGTAATATAAAAAACCTTTTACCTCCCCCTTACGAAGAGTTGTTATATTAGAAAGAGATGTTATTGTAGATGTCTATATTCTACGATTTACTGTGATTATTGAGTTTAAACAATATCTGTATCGATAGATGTAGGATGTTATCCATAATCAACACTTTCTTCTAATTTACGATACAAAATTATATATTTATGAAGCAAACTTTATCTTGTCAAATATGAATATACGCTATGATGTACGAACATCACATGAACCAGCTATACCAATGATCCATACTTAAAGTTACGTAAACACTAACGAATAGTAACTTTTGCTTGGTTTTTGATTTATTTTCAAAATGGTTATTTTTGTTAAGCATTTGTCTTATTTTATGAATAACACAGTCGCTAAGGCCCGCTATTGATTTTAATAAGTAGTAAACCATAACCTGTTATGGATCAGCTGTGTCTCGTAAGGGTACGCCTTAATTCTGTTTTCTTTAACTGCCTTTAAATTCGTTAATGTACACTTTATTTCGTTTCTTTTTTATTTTCTTTAATTCCCTTTTATTCCTTTTTATTTCGTTAATTCAAATTTCGTTTGTTTTTCCCTTGGTATACATGTACGCTTTTCTTCGTTGTTCACGTCGTTTTATACCTGTAATGGTTGCATTCCATGTACAAAAATGCACCCTGGGTACAAGAAATTCGCGTAGATGTTTAAACAGGTCGTACTTCTGCCGATACACATCTCCCCCTGTCATTATTTGACAGTGGCATGTTCTTTGATATCACGTTCCGTTATTTTGACACCTCAAGAGATCGATACTGATTTCCAATAAGCTGATTTAATCTCCTCGCCCCCATTCGCATCTCAACATCTAATCTGCTCAGCTCAAGAGATACATAGCAAGCACGTTTCATACGAGACCACTAATGTAATACTGACTTTGTGTAATATCATCACGTGACATATTTTTTTATAATGTAAAAGTTCATAAAATAGCAAAAATGCAGATAAATTTATCTAATATTAAATTATTGGTTCTTAATTCCAATAAATTCTAAATTTATAGCTTCATTTGCAGTGCAAAACACGTTGGAAAGAATTGCAATAATCATTCTTATTGCTCAATGTCTCAGGATAATGCATGTATATATATATATGTGTGTGTGTGTACACATGGTGTGATCGGCGGATCGATTCATGTCATATATATCAAATATGTTTTTCTTTATTTTATTAACAATTAAATTAACTTCTTTACAGAATTGACCTCCATTAGTCTATTTTACAAGGTTCGATATAAATGTACCTAGTTACAAACATTGCCCTGTTCATTTACTTATTAACAAAGACTATCAATTAATTTGGTCAACCCTAATGTACCAATTTATCAAGCTGTCGTACTCTGTAAGGTTAATAAAGAACTTGAGGTTGTAAGTAAACGTAATTCAAATTGTACGTTCTCATTCTCGTTTGTGTATTCTATTATTACGGTTTTATGAGAAAACTTTCAGACGTAATGCATTCAAATCAATTTCACTTGACATTTTATTTGATTAAAAATTACTAATTCTTTAAAATGTTCACCAGAAAGTGATGTTGAGCATTGTGTGTAGAAAAAAGTCCACTAAACTACAGAACTTTTTTTTCAATACATATATATCTTGTTTTCAACAAACGTATGAGAACGCCTTTGTAAATAAAAGTGTCCAACTATAATAACCACTGAAAGCTATACAAAGTTCAAATGAACAAATTACACAGTAATTAAAATCTTGTAAATTTAATTAAGATAAATTGCTAAGCGAACTGAGACAACGCTGTCGTCTGCTCATTGCAAATTTCATATCAAAGAAATAGATTAGTATTTCCTGCATTCATGTATTTTTCTCATGGGTATACGGGGTCCTGGGTCTGGGCGAGCTTGAAGAAGATTGATGACACATCAAAAAGATAAAGCTTTTCTCTCCTCGCTCCATTTATACGGTCGGCGGTTTGTTTGTTTATTTTGGCCGGTCCAGTTATGATGGCCGCTTAGAACGCGAGACCCTTGTGTTATGTAACGTACAAGCCCGAGAACGCCGGAGAGGCGTTCATCCTCCATCTTCGTGTACCCAGGTTGCATTCGTATGGACTACTTCTCTCAATGAAACCAACTTTATTTCTAAGACAACTTTGCTTCCATCCGTGTTATTTCCTTTCTAATCTCAGATTTAAAATGTTTCTTTCGACGCAATTACTTGCAAGTAAATAAAATAAAAACTGATAATGTTTAACTATTCTGTGTTAGATTTGGCTACTCCCTCGCATTAGTCGGAATTATGCTAAAATGTTCGCTATTGATACTAAAAGCAGTATCTACCAACGTAAACGCGACTACCAATATAAGAAACTCATTGTTAACTTTATTTATTATAATGTTGTTTTTTGTTGATTATAACATTATAAGCCAATACAAGAAACTCAAAGTGAAGGATAATTATGTTATAAATGTTTGTTTCGGGTTGATTAAAACAATTTAAACTAAAAGTTGTTGTAAAAAGATATTAGAGAAAATTTGACATAAATGGCCTCGAAAGAAAATTTCAAATACTGTAACTCTAATTGTACGCCATACAACGCTCAGAGCATTTCAGATTTCAAACCTTAACTTTTTGGAAATGCTGTGTATATAGCTTAATAACAGATTGTTCAAAAATTCGATTTTAATTACAAGAAAATGTTTGAACTCTCCTACGATAGGTGCCGCAACCAGTAAGAGAGGAGTGCTCAAATGCCGCAGTTCGTCCGCAGAGTATGTTTGTCTAATGATAATCTAAGAATCGTAAATTTGACCACCACTGACCGCTCAGCTAGAGAAATGCGGACATAATGGACATTCATTACCGCTTAATTCTTACAATTACTGACCGATAGAGTTACTGCAATTTATGCCCCGAACCTGGAGCAGATGCAGCTCTCCCGCATTCTAGAGACAGATAGCACTAAGTGTCCAAGATTACGCCAGCTATTTAATGCGCATCGTGGCTGTAAAATGTTCCTTTCCATTTTGTGAGGATATTTATAGCGCATTTGGACATATCTGTATCTACGAAAACTTATAAATGACATCTTCAAAAACGTCTTAATACGTATAAATCTGTCAAAATTTTATTTATTTTGCGTTTTGTCTGTATGAACATACCGAAATGTTTCCAAAAAGTGCCAACATTGAACGAACGGACAAATTTTTATTCACCTTTATAAAACATCTGAATCTGATTTCAAGTGTAAGCCTCGAGAATATTTACTTCTCTATTGGCCAACCCATTAATTATAAAAGCAAAATATAAAGATACGTTATAAAGACATTTGTTTATTTAAGTATGATTCTAGTGGACAAATAAGAAAGTCGTCAATACATGACAGACCTATATATTGGTGTGTATAATTAAAATGGTTATATTAAAATTGCTTACAATAAGTTGAAAATAAGGATTGTTGTGTTATATAAACACGCAATTTAGAATCAAATCGAAAGCCAAAATATGTGTAATGTTTCCGATAGATGTCTATGGTTCAATAGTTTTCGATGTATATAGTTCGAAATATTAGATATGTCAAGCGAATCTTAAGCGGTTTTTAGTTTTTTGTGTATATTCTTAGTGTAAACACTCTCGTCAATAGTTTGTTTCTATAATCAAATACATGTGCTGACGAATGATATTGGCAACGTCTGAAGGGACATTGAAACACCTGTTGAACTCTTTTTAGAAACATTTTAAACACAATGAACAACATGCTTACCAATTTCATAGATTACAAAAAACTAATTATTTTCAGGTATAGTTACTAAATTATTGCGTAAAGGTGAAATGAAATTGACAAGGGTAATTATCAGGTAAATAACGTTAGCGTGACACTCTTCACAACAGGACTTGAAACAAGCCAGTAATGTCGGGTCCAGATGTGGAGGTCAAACTCTCGTTTAGTACCTAAGCCACAAGTCTCGCGTGATTATCGTTAAGCCACGTTAATTATCGCCTAATGGCATGTCTGTTTTCTGTGATTTACGTGTGCGATAGAGTTGTATCTGTGACGCACGTTACACCTATAAAGCTTCTTGTTTCTGTGTTATCGTGGCATCCCATTTCGTCGTGGGGAAAAACTGCATGTCATTTCTACAGGTGACACTTCCCACCTAGTTTTATAGTGTACATCTTTTTTGGAAGAATAATAAGAAGGCTTCCATATGTACCTTTATAACTATCTTCTGTAGCATAAATTTTAGTGAATTCGCCAGGTTTAATTTTATTGCAAAATTATATAATTGCGAAATTGTATTAGGTTGGCTAGACTTTTTTCAAAGATAAATTTTATCTTTTTTTCGTCTTTTTTTCTTGAATAATATGTGATGAAACTTAAATCTACCTTTTCCTAATTGCTCATACGATATAGTACACAGTGACTCCTAAACAGGTAAACATGTACTTGAACACGAGGCCACTAATCAATATTCCCTCCATACTGATCACCACTAATTAATAAACCCGCTATTCTGATCACCACTAATTAACAAACCCTCCATACTGTTCTCCTGTCAGCAGAGGGTCCTTCCTACGGGTCTATCCACCACCCGTCGACCAATAATGAAATAAGCAAGCAGCCAGGGAAGACTGATTTATATCTTGCACGAGTCCTATAATCACGCCAGTAGACACAGACACAGTGGTCTTGGTCGTTAATATTCTTTTGTGCATCGTTATTTCTCCAATGATCATTGTATGCCTTTGACAATATCATCACTTTGTCTTTCTCGTCAATTCTTATATTAGCAACTATAATGATAGAGACCATTTCGTCAGGGTCGGTTGACAACGGCAGAGACCATTTTGTCAGGGTCGGTTGTCAACGACAGAGACCATTTTGTCAGGGTCGGTTGTCAACGACAGAGACCATTTTGTCAGGGTCGGTTGTCAACGACAGAGACAATTTTGTCAGGGTCGGTTGTCAACGACATAGACCATTTTGTCAGGTTCGGTTGACAACGGCAGAGACCATTTCGTCAGGGCCGGTTGACAACAACAGAGATAATTGACTACGGCAAACAAACAATTTTATATTTTAGGCCTTCTAACTATAAAATATGTCTGTTGCTAACGCTTTTTGAAGCATTCTATTAATGTTAAGGTATTAGGATATCGGCTTAAAACGAGAAATTATCATTGATTCAAAATGTAATTAATTTTTTTTTGTTCTTTTACAAAAGAATCAGTATGGCAGGGTTTCCGCTTATATTTCAGCGAGGAAGATAATTAGTTTGGTAATTCAGATTTGTTTATTGTTAAAAAAAAAACCCATCATAAATACATATTTTGAGGAAAAAAATTTATTCCAAAATCCGTTCTTAAGGCGATCAGAAATTATGTAAATCAATGAATACTAAAATGTAAGATGAGTTAGTAAAAAGTTTTTAAAAAAAATCAAAGCGTTTCTTTAGATATCGTATTATTAAGTATATACCATTAGAGCGTTTATTGCTTTTCCATATTTACATCGTATTCAGCAGTAAGGGTGGTCCTATGTTAAAGTTCTGTACTACCATCTGGTTAGATATGTGGCGATTTCGCCACTGGCAAGTGACATTTACGATTTGTTTTATTTGTGTAGCAAGACTCGAGCATAATCTAAAATAATATAAAATCCCAAGTCACCCTTTGTACGCGGAACAGGATCTACGTTCTCCGATGCATGATGGGATAGTCTTAGGAATGGGACCACCAATTAAGAACTCTCATGCACACAAATTATTTTGACCCTAGCGGTGTTAAAACAACACATAAGTAGTCCTATATCACCACTATCTGCAAGAATATCTCTATTAAGTATAAACAGATGGTTTAAAGCGAAAACACAATTTTCCATTAAAATCATATTTCAGAGAAACTAGAAAAGCATACTTTCTGCTGCTTACAGAATCTAACACATATGATTAAAGTAAATCAGACAGAACATAAACTATCAGTTTGTTTAGTTACGTGTTCACATGACTTATGACGTACTCGCCCAGATGTACATGGAACTGCTCCAAAATGGACACAATAGAGCACTTCTATAAAAGTGCTTTTGTTTACGCATTTGTAATACTAACATTATATTGACGAATGATACTTACGCCAGCGTGAGCTAATATCGATCATTATCTATAGTGCTGTCTCACTGAACTATCTACCCAGATCAACCCACCACCGTACTGTCCGTTACCTTTACATATATACCGTACACCAATGTACCCAATCAATGCGCTGTCCTTAACCTTGCATATATACCGTACACCAGTGTACCCAATCAATGCGCTGTCCTTTACCTTAACATAAATACCGTACACCGGTGTACCCAATCAATGCGCTGTCCTTTACCTTAACATATATACCGAACATCAGTGTACCCAATCAATGCGCTGTCCTTTACCTTAACATATATACCGTACACCAGTGTACCCAATCAATGCGCTGTCCTTTACCTTTACATATTAACCGTACACCAGTGTACCCAATCAATGCGCTGT
>JAUMGZ010174586.1:0-14605 GCA_032359645.1 Pododesmus macrochisma | reverse complement strand
ACATAATATTTAATCACACTGTTCTTGTTGTATCCTTTTATAGGTAATTGTACGAATGACAAATATTTACAGAGTATTTAAAAAGTCTGGAAATCTTAAAACACTCGACGGTAATGAATTAACAAATCTTAATATAATTTTTTTAATCCATACTAAAAGTTAACATGCATAGTTATAAGATGTTATCATAGTGATGTAAAAAACCTACATCTGCATGTCAATTCAGAGACTTTTTATATCTATCATTATATATGTCATTGCATCATCTTTAAAATATAACACTTTTAGAAACCAAAACTAGTATGCATTAATCCTTTCGTAACTACAATAATAAATATGTGCATTCACATACTGTATCAGGCTGTATCCAGTATATTACATAACACTATACCTAACTTAACTACTTTAACATAATAACGAACATATAAAACAACATTTGATTAAATGATTATATAAAAAATAGACAAGTATTTTAATGTCGTTACACCATATATCATTATAACTACATCACAAACTTTACTTGCATTTTGGTTTTTAAATTTCCAATACTTAAGAGCAAGCAATTTATATCCTTAGTTTTTAAATAATGCAATACCATATGATAGACACACATGGTTTTACCCAGCCTTACTTACACATATACGAACTGTTTATGCAGTTTGATGTCTGCCCCTTTAACACCGCATTTACTTATCCCGTCTCCTGTTATACTACTTAAAGCTAACAGTGTATATGCAAGCACAATTGAATATAGGCGTCATTTCCACCAAATACATTTTGTAAATCACTAGATATCAGCTGACACCATTGAATACGGAGACACACAATTTTAGACCAACGTTGATTTTATATCATAAATAAAACAAACCCTTTTTCTTTTTTCAATTATATCGTCAAGTAATTTAAATCATCAAAAAACCACGTTACTTTTTGTCCTGTTTTAAAACATTAATTGATGAATTATGCATTAGGAAGATTGCAAAATAATACAATATCATTATAACTTATCATTAAAGCAATATCACAATCTCAAATATAATGACTTTGTTCAATGTATTTTGTACATAACAATGTCTTTTCATGATGTAACCTTTATAGTTATCAACAAATGCACGAATCAGTCAATCACAAAATAGTTTTTTTGTCAATCTTAACTTCAATTATCAGAAGAATAGAAGGAACGTAATTCCTTTACATTAGCTTTTAAAAAAATCTTTTTTTAGTTTCTACTGCTTTATACATTATTTCATAAAATGAATTATAGTGAAAAAAGAAATAAGGTTGATTTAATCCTCATCAATATAACAACGCTGTATCTTCTTAGTGTAATAAAAGATATGCATATATTATATTTAATCACACTGTTCTTGTAATTTCCTTTTATAGCTAATTGTACGAATGACAAATATTTACAGAATATATGAAAAGTCTGGAAATCTTAAAACTCTCGACGGTAATGAATTAACAAATCTTAATATAATTTGTTTAATCCATACTAAAAGTTAACATGCATAGTTATAAGATGTTATCACAGTGATGTAAAAATCATACATCTGCATGTCAATTCAGAGACTTTTTATATCTTCTATTATGTATGTCATTGCATCATCTTGAAAATATAACACTTTTAGAAACCAAAATTAGCATGCATTAAACCTTTCGTAACTACAGTAATAAATATGTGCATTCACATACTGTATCAGGCTGTATCCAGTATATTTTATATCACAGTAATACATAACTTAACTACTTGAACATTATAACGAACATATAAAACAACATTTGATTACATGATTAAATAAAAAATAGACAAATATTTGTAATGTCGTTACACCATATCATTATAGCTATATCACAACTTTACTTGCATTCTTATTTTCAATATTGCAGAGCGAACAATTTTATCATTTGTTTATTAATAATTAATTTCCTCTTAATACCAGAAGACTGACACAAACAGCTTTACCCAGCCTTATTTATGTATATGCACTGTTTATGCAGTTTGATGTCTGCCCCTTTAACACAATATTACTCAAGCTGTCTCCTGTTATACTAATTACAGCTAACAGTGTATAAACAGGTACATCTAATTGAATACAGGCGTCACTTCGACCAAATACACGTTGTAAATCACTAGATAACAACCGATATCATTGAATAATGAGACACACATCTTCTAGACCATCATTAATTTTATATCATTTATACAACAAACCTTATTTCTTTTTTCCAATTATATAGTCAAGTGATTTAAATCATCAAAACGCCACTAAACTTATAATCCTTTTTCAAATTATTAATTGATAAATTATGCATTAAGAAGATAAACAATATTGCAATATCATTATAACTTATAATTAAAGCAATATCACAATCTCAAATATAATGACAATGATCAAGGCTTTTTGTACATAACAATGTATTTTCATGATGTAAATTTATAGTCATCAACAAATGCACGAATCAGTCGATCCCGATATATAAAAAATCTTTGTCAATCTTAACTGCAATTATCAGAAAAATAGAAGATATGTATTTCCTTACGATTAGCTTTAAAAAAAATCATATTTCAGTTTCTTTCGCTTTATATACTATCCATAAATTAAATTATATAGTGAAAAAGAAATAAGGTTGGTTAAATACTCATCAATATTACAACGATGTCTCTTCTTAGTGTAATAAAAGATATGCATACTTAATATTCAATCACACTGTTCGTATTGTTTCCTTTTATAGAAAATTGTAAGAATGACAAATATTTACAGAGTATATAAAAAGTCTGCAAATCGTAAAATACTCGACGATAATGAATTAACAAATCCTAATATAATTTGTTTAATCCATACTCAGATTTAACACGTAATTTATGAGATGTTATCATAGTGATGTAAAAACCTACATCTGCATGTCAATTCAGAGACTTTTTATGTCTTCTATTATGTTTGTCATTGCATTTTCTTGAAAATATAACACTTTTAGAAAACAAAATTAGCATGCATTAATCCTTTCGTAACTACAATAATATACCTGTGCATTTGCTTATTGTATCAGGCTGTATCAAGTATATTTCATATTGCAATTCCTAACGTAACGTCTTTACCATTATAACGAATATATAAAACACCATTTGATAAAAAAAATTATATAACAAATGGACAAGTATTTGTAATGTTGTTACAACATATCATTACAATTATATCACAAACTTACTTGCATTTTTATTTCCAATATTTGAAGGTAAATAGTTTTGTCATTAGTTTTTAAATAATGAATTTCCGCACAATACCATATGACAGACACAAACGGCTTTACCCAGCCTTATTTATGTATATGAACTGTTTATGCAGTTTGATGTCTGCCCCTTTAACACAACATTAATCATGCCGTCTCCTGTTATACTACTTTAAGCAAACAGTATATATTCAGATACACGTAATTAAATACAGGCGTCATTTCGACCAAATACACGTTGTAAATCACTAGATAACAACCGATATCATTGAATAATGGGACACACATCTTTTAGACCAACATTAATTTTATATCATTTATACAACAAACCTTTTTCTTTTCTTCAATTATATAGTCAAGTTTTTTAAATCATCAAAAAGCCACTTTACTTATAATCCTGTTTCAAAACATTATTTTATGAACTATGCATTAAGAAGATAACAAATTTTTGAAATATTACTATAACTGATCATCAAAGGAATATCATAATCTCAAATACAATGACAATGTTCAAGACTTTGTTTACATAACAATTTCTTTCATGATGTACCATTCATAGTTATCGACAAACGCACGAATCAGTCAATCAGGAAATAAAAAAAATCTTTTTCAATCTTAACTGCAATTATTAGAAGAATAGAAAGTACGCTTCAAAAAATCATTTTTTATTTTTTATCGCTTTATACAATATTCCATGCAGTGATTTATATTGAGAAAAAGAAATAAGATTGATTGTATTACAACGTCGTCTCTTCTTAGTGTAATAAAAGGTATGCATACATAATATTAAATCGCACTGTTCTTATTGTGTCCTGTTATAGCAAATTGTAAGAATGACAAATATTTACAGAGTATATAAAAAGTTTGGAAATCTTGAAACAATTGACGGTAATGAATTAACAAATCTTAATATAATTTGTTTAATCCATACTCAAATTAACATGCATATTTATAAGCTGTTATCATAGTGATGTAAAATAATACATCTGCATGTGAATTCAGAGACTTTTTATATTTTCTATTATGTTTGTCATTAAATTATCTTGATAATATTACACTTTTAGAAAACAAAATAAGCATGCATCAATCCTTTCGTCACTACAATAATAAAAACTTACTGTATCAGGCTGTATGCAGTATATTTCATATAGCAATTCCTAACGTAACGACTTTAACATTATAAAGAACATATAAAACAACGTCTGATTAAAAGATTGTATAAAAAAAATGATTTGTAATGCAGTTACAACACTTCATTATAACTATATCACACCAATACCAGATGACAGACAAAACCGGCTTTACCACTTTATGTCTGCCTCTTTAACACAACGTACATGTTGTTGTCTCCTGTTATACTACTTCAAAGATTGAAAGATACTAAAAGCATTGATCTATACATTTACAATTGGCATTGTTATCCTTTCAATGACACTAGTTGTGCTGTTATTATTCATATGCTATGAATACAATGAACTCCGTGACGTCATGTGACGTCATAATTGAACGCACTTCTCTGTTCAATCGTTGGAACATTCCATTTAACGAAGGGTAGACCGTTTAAATTAAAAAATATAAGAATTATTCAAGCAAATATCTATTTTCATAAAAGGTGAAAGAGTTACTAAAATTGTAAATATAAGAAATGATATAATCTAAAAAGGGGTTTTATTAGATTGAAATATGAAATTGAAATGGTATTGATAAATCCCTTCTAAATCCATACATACACTTTTATAATGTGTTTTGTTTAATGATGAACTTAATTTTATCAGATAACAGCTGATAAACGTGAATAGCTACACGCGTAGTTATAGCTTCAAGAAAAACTTGATATACAACCAAAAAATAAGAAAATTTAAATGTATCAATCCATAATTAAAAGTTTATTTCATTCACTTATTATTGTACAATTGCAATATCATATCTTCATAAATCTATTCTTATTTTGAAATGCATATTTATATTTATCTAATGATGTTGTCAATTGTGTATTTGTATGATATTGTGTTACAACAATTTCTATTCTGTCAAATCTTTCATTATTGAATTAATTACACATAATAATATGAACAAATGAACAAAAAAAAAAAACGAATTGTACAATCACATTTTCCTCTTGCATTTGCCTTTCTTTACGCAACATTTAAGCGGGACATATCATTGATCCAGAACATAAAAATGTTTACATTGCTATTCTATGAATGTCGACTTAATATGATCAATTCATAACTTTCTCAATTATTGATGCAATTAAGATAATATAAACTGTTATACAGCTGTCAATTTACAATAACCATTTTATGTATCCGGATCAATACTATTATTTACACATATTAATCTAAGGAGACATTTTGCAATTGTAACTGTTTGTTTGTAAAAACCATAGTATTTTCAACTAATAAAAATATACAATTTACGTTTTACATAATACTGAGCAAAGCATACAAACCAATATACATGTAGTACATCTCTGAACTTTTTCTTTAGTTAGTAATTTTTTATTTGTATTTTTGCTTTATTGAATATTTTTAAAGATGGAAAAAATATTTTACTGTAAGTTTAGAATTCTATTTTTATTCTGTCTAACTTATTAAAAAAATTACATTTTAGGCATTGATTTGTAAATTATAAAAAAAATGCCATGACTGTTGAAAAAGATATATTTTGAAAAACGAAGAAGAGAAAATAAACATATAATATAATGATAGCTAAGACAGTTTATCAATTTTTACTTCAAATATTACTCAATCAACTATGTTAAGATAAGTTATATGTTTTAATTATTTTAACATTGGATATAATTGATCTAACTAAATGTTAAGCAGTTATTTAAAATGGCTAGTCAAATGCTCAAAAATAAAATTATATGCAAAACACCAAAAACAATATAAAAAATTATATAAAAACACACCACTCTAATTTGATTAAATAAACTAATTTGTTTATTTCTAAATTCTTCATTTTAATAGAATATGTAAACATGTGAAGAATATAGAGTCTAATGAAATTAAATACTATACAGCTTTTAACATGTAACAAGAACATTGAGAAAGACTACACTTATGTATGAGACGATTGAGAACATTATAAAAACACACGGATATATCATGTATCCTTTTACTCAAATTGATACACTCCTTCCACGTACATCTGATGAAACAACTCAAAATGGTAAGCTCCATTAGGAAATTCCCGTGTGTTTGTTGACATAGTTTGTCATTTAATACGAAAATAGAACTAATACTATACATAATTAGCTATATACATGTAACAACTATATATACAGTGTACAATTACTATTACACATACAAAGCATAATTTCAAGAAGCACACAATTATACTATGTACACAATATTGCATAAAAATTTCAAGTATTATACAAAACCACAATATGAAACAAATATAAAATACCAAAACGGAAAATTGAAATACAAAAAAATACATACAATGGAAATGTTTAACTTCATATTTTGAATCACTAAATTACTTAAACACGTACACATAACACAATTCAAGTAAATGGTTTGTACAAGGCATATAAGAATGGGAGAGAGACAGTATTGTGTTAACAGAATATTATAGACATGTATTACAATTAACGTGTTAATAATGTGATTCACAAACATAATAATTTGTCACAATAGAGGAAAGACGAATGAAATTCTACATTACAAATAAATAAAATAGTTTGTTGTATGTGAATAAAACAGTTGTTAACATGTGATTTCTATTTTCTAGTTGTTATTGATGATAGCTTATTTCTTATTGCCACATTTGAATGGTTAGATAGAATCATTTTGTTTTTTTTCTAACTATTGGTTATAATTGATCTAACTAAATGTTTTACAGTTATGTAAAATGACTAGTCAAACGCTCTCAATTACATTTCATATTCAAAAAATAAAACTATATCCAAAACACCAAAAACAATATAAACAATTATACAATAACACACCATTCTTATTTGATAAAATTGGTAAACTTGTTTCATTGTACTAGATAATGTAAAAATGTGAAGAATATAGAATATAATGAAATAAAATACAGCTTTTAATATATAAAACGAGAATATTGAGAAAAACTAATATTACACATGTATGTATGAGACGATTGAGAACATTATAGAAACAAACGGATATATCATGTATCCTTTTACTCAACCTGATACACTCCTTCCACGTACATCTGATGAAACTACTCAAAATTGTAAGCTCTATTAGGAAATTCCCGTGTGTTTGTTGACATAGTTTGTCATTTAATACTAAAAATAGAACTAATACTTTACATGTTTAGCTATATGACAACTATATATACAGTGTACTATTACAATAACACATACATAGCATCATTTCAAGAAGCACACAACCATACTATGTACACAATACTGCATAAAAATTTCAAGTATTATACAAAACAACGAAATGAAACAAATATCAAATATCAAAACGGAAAATTGAAACACAAATCATTGAAAAGAATAAATACAATGGAAATGTTTAACTTCATATTTTGAATCAATATATTACTAGAAGACGTACACATAACACAATTCAAGTAAATGGTTTGAACAAGGCATATAAGAATGGGCGCGAGACTGTATTGTGTTTAAAGAAGATTATTGACATGTATTACAATTATCGTGTTAATAATGTGATTCACAAACATAATAATTTGTCACAATAGAGGACAGACGAATGGAATTCTACATTACTAATAAATAAAATAGTTTGTTGTATGTGGAAGAAACAGTTTTTAACAAGTGATTTCTATTTTCTAGTTGGTATTGATGATAGCTTACTTCTTGTTGCCAACATTTGAATGGTTAGCTTAAATCATTAAGTTTTTGTCTATCGATTGTAAATAACTAAATTTTAAGAAACTGATTAAGAATTGACAACATGACTTGAACCATAAGAAAATGTCTTGAAATGTAGTGATATCCATAAACAGAAAAAACCAAAAACATACAAAGTAACTATCATGCAGAAAATGTTCAACACATTATTTCATAATTTAGTTTGTTATATACACAGACACATTATAAATATTTAGCTAACAATGTATGCCAATCTTGAACAAAAAGTATCAACATCATACACACTTATAGCAAACCAGCATGCAAAGTTGTACAAAGATAAAATGTGTCACAGATTGCAAACAAAACGCGCATTCATAATAAAAACAAATATTTTCAATAAATCCCTAGATTGCTATAAACTTTGAAAAGAATAACTCTAACGAGAAGCAAAAGTTAAAAGTATAACACATTGAATAATACAAAATCAGACAAAATTATGATTGTACAAATGGATGTGGGAGAAAAAGAAACTATATACAACTCATACATGTAAAATAAACAATCATTAAGGTATGAAAAAAAGTTTTGTTTTAATTCTAAGAATTAGCATTGATTTGATTAAATCACACTCAAACAGGGAAGGTACCGTTCAAACTCTATTAAACAAATATGAAAAGTGATATGTACACTTTGATGAAACTAATACATTTTGCAGTATTTCCAATAACTCTGTGATTGACAAATTTAATGTTTAAAAGTTCTTGAATATACCACAATTGTAAAATTAGCAAACCAAATAGTCAAATCATAGAATCGTAGTTCATTCTGTCATATCAATTACTTTTAAAACATATAAATAGAAAACCGATTTTATTTGATATAAATTTGTTTATAGGTATTATAGGTATGATGATAACAGTTATAAGTTTCTTTAAAGTTCAAAGAGGTTTTCTATTAAAGATGCAAATAGAATATCAATACAAGTTTAGATTGATACATATTTCAATACATAATGGATGATAGGAAAAAAACCATGTAAATAATAACTGTTGTATGAACATAGAAAATGTACATGTTTACAATGCAAAACATTTCTAAACTTAAATATTATATAAAAACACGAGCGGTATTGCAAACAGTAATTTTGTATTTACATTAATTGTAGCGATGAGCACAAAATAATCACATCACAGCTCTATGATATAATGTACAGATCATTAAAAAAGGTAAATATATTGTTAAATTAATAAATTGCAATTGTTGATCATGCTAAAATTCATTTTCCACAACTCAGATACACAAATGATATCTTTATCACTAACTGTCCGGCCGAACAGTTTCAAATGAAATCAGAAAATACAGTAATATTTTTTAAGTTTTACCGAACCTTTTCTTCTTCTGTTTGACTTTGACATTTTGTGATGTTTCTTTTCTTTTGTATTTTTCGGTCATTAAGGATATTCGCTGGTCTTTAGATCTCTTTTCCTGCAAAAGATCATTCGAATAATCAGGAATTATATTGAATGGTTTATATTTCACAACTTTATTAACCAACACCTATCCAATAATCAGCGATACTGAACGTCATATTTGACTGATTGTCAATTTAAAAGGAAGAACATTCATAAACTAGACGTCAAGGTCCCAAAACCTGACAAAATTAAGGATCATTATCAACATAATTTCTTTCGAAATCGATATCTTCAAACTTTGAAAATAAAACGAAAAGGATAACAATATATCTGAAAAAACTGTGTTCGTTGACTTAATCACGATAGGGGTGATATATTGACGATTTCATTATCACATTCATTAGTTGTCACGTGATTTGGTACATATGAAACGGCTACAACAAACTTCACTCTCGATTAATGGAAATTGAGGATCATGTAATTTTAAACCAACACTGCCACGGTTTAAATAAGCAAAATGTATTTATGTGTGTTGTCCTTGTTCATAAACTGTCATAGTAGTATCCTATTTATTAGTTGTCGTTTTCGTGTACGGTCATATTAAACCGTATCTACTGGTATTTATTGCTGTTTGTGTTCCTGTATTATGCTAGAAGTGTTCTATCTCTTTGTTTTTTGTGTTCATGTATGGTCATAAAAGTATCCCATCAAATTGCTCCGTGTGTGTCGTGTGTAGTCACATCTACATCCTATCTGTTCTTTTTATTCATTTTTAAGTAATAGCATCGTTTGCGGTCATGAAGGGCAACCTATTTATTTGATGTGCGAGTTCGTGTGTGGTCATAGAAGCCTCCTATCTATATGTTGTGTGTGTGTGTTTCTTATGTGGCATCCCTTTGTCTGTACCGTGTGCTCTTAACTTACAATCCTATCTATTTGTAGTCAGTATGTTGTGAGCTCTCATAGCCAAATCAAACCGTTTTGTTGTTTGTGATTATATGATGTCATAGTAGCACTCTATCAAGTTGATGAACGCATGTCGTATGCTGTGTAGTATTTAAATGGTTGTCTCTGTTCATGTTTGGTTATAGCAGCATATTATCTGTTTGTTGTCCGTCCATGTGTAGTCACTGAAACATTTCGTCATCAACCTATCTGTGTTCGTTGGTATTCACATCAATAGAATTATATCTATTTGTTGTCCGTATTCGTGTAATTTCTCTGACATGAGTTACATCTCAGTTATTGAATAAAAGTCTATCTGCACTGATAGCTGGTCTGTTATAGTCTTGTGTCTTTTCATGTATGCTTTATATGCATTTTTATGTTTTTTAATGCATTTATGTTTTGTGAAATATTCTCGTTAGACTTCATTCTTCCGTTCAAAGATAAATAAGAACTAAATGAAATAACAGAACATAGATGATAAAAGTACTACTTAAATGAATGCGAACACAATACAGTTAATGGTGACAATCGCGAGATTAATTGTTCTTAAGACGATATTAAAACGGTGACCTGTAAAGGTACAAACTTAAGGCATACTAATAAGAAAAATATATTACCTTGGTCTTTTCCTTTATGCACTTCTGTGTTGCGTAGATATGCTCTATTAGTATCCCCTTAAAGCATACTTCTTGTAGTGGTATGCCTTGGTCAGAACCCTGTTCAAGTGTGATACAATCATGAATTAACGACCCTTCTTTCCAGAAAGTCGGATTCTTCAAGTAGTCGTAAAGAGGTTGGTCAGGCTTGACACTAATGTCTTTGCTAGATAAACATCTATGCACAAATACGTTCAATGCAGACACCAACAAAAGTCCACATTTTGTGTTACGGCTCACCAATGAGTCAAAGATTTGTTCTGCTCTTGACGGTAGCTCTACCCTATAGACATCAGAAAGACATTTTGCTTTACTTTCGCCGATGATTTCCTCCAAAAACTGATATAGCTTAACTATATGGCACAACTTCACGCAATGTTCTGGTTCCGGTAATAACGACTTGAAAACAGAAAGAGTTAATACCTCGTTCCATTTTTCAACATACTCAACGAGAGAGGATGACTGGTCCCCACCAGTTTTCCTCAAAAGTGTGAGGACGATGCCAACTTGAATAATTAACTGTGATGCGCGTGTGGAATCATGCTCAAATTTTGATTTCATGCGACTCTCTATTTCTTCAGTTAAACTCATTTGTGGTATCACGGATTGCAAATCGTTCAACAGTGCAACCGAATTGTAGTAAAGTTCATCTGTGAAAACCATTCGACTTCCAATTTTTGAGATCAAAATATATGACTTTCCATAGAGAAGATCATGTGTAACTTCTCTTTCGATTTTCCAGAAATCGTAATGTACTTGTTGTCCCTCTGAATATTGCGTTTTATATTGAGAAAGTTCTAACCAATCATCTTTCCATTCAAAACTGATAACATCATGAATAGAAACCTCCTTTAAATGAATACTGTTGATTTTAACATCGCCATCACTGCATCCAATAAAACCAATATTAGAACCTTTCAAGTTGAACGCTGATTGCAAAGCGCAATCTAAAACGTTGTTGTTGATTTTGACCAGTGTGCAAATTACTTGAAAAAGCAGTGAATCGTCATCTTGTATGATAAAGTCATTTATTCTGCTTTCTCTTGTTAGAAGTGGAAGATCCGGCAAATCTTTTTTCACGCATTGCAACAGAGACATGGTTGGTTTTTCTCGGAGCATGTTCCAGGATGTTTCAAAGTCGTCAAAACGCTTTTCGAAAAGTACTCTCCTGTCTTTGTCTGTTTCTCCAGACAGTAGATCTCCAACTGATTTTTCTAGGCAGTCTACTCTCCTAAATGTATAGCTACCGAATGTTACAGTAGACATGTGCCATTTTATGAGTGGAATGATGCATTTAGGTAAAACTAGTTCTTCTAGCTTCTGAAGTACCATATACAGTAACGGAAACGATTGTGTACCTTCAGCTATGAACAACTCAGAGACTAGATTTTCAAATGTTTTTGCACCTGTGGTTCTTACAAAAGGAGATAAATCTATCATTCCACTAGAAACGGCTAAGGGTTCGTCCACTTCTTCTAAAGTACACAGTATTGGACATGGATGTATTCTATACGAACTATACAGTTTCTTCCGATGCTGTGCTAGTAGTGCGAACCTGTTACGCGAAAGATGGATTATACTTTTGTTCATTCTATTTTCGATCCAGTCTCTCTGTTCACTTCGTCTACAGGAATGTCCAGATGTTGTCAAATATTCCTTGCTTTCGATTAGGATAATGTGCATAAAGCAACATAGGTCATCCACGTTCATGCCCAGATTCTTCTGCAGGCTTTGCCAAAGATCAACCAAAATATCACGAAGATAAATGTTTATGTCGGTGGTCTTTTCCAGTTCCATCAGCGACTGCAATTGTTGATCTGTTGAATAATTAGCCGCAATTGCATTGGTTAAACAACCATGCACAAAGAAATGTATTATCTTAAAAGCAATGTTTGACATGTTTCCCTGAGCATAACATGGATAAGAGAAAATATCTCGTGGAAATGGTATATAACCCATTCTTTCTAAACACTCTTTTTCAGCTGTATCGTCCTTCTGATAATCTTCTAACATCTCTTTTTTACATGTTGGGCAAGTATGAGATTGTGATATAAAGACACACTCACATTTTGAACATACGATTGTATTTCTGGGTTTTGTAGAAGAGAAAGACTCAGAAAATCCCGGAAGAAACCTGTCATGCATGCTTGAAGGGTTTGTTATGATGTCGTACCAAATACAGCCATTAACACCGAATGTTGTGACGAGGCATAACATGTGTACCAGTACAGAAACTATCTGTGGATCAGGATCTTTTGATTCCGGAGAGAGTTTATATAGAAAATGTGAAAAATCCACGTTCCCGGACAAAAACTTGAACATATCTAGCTGCATGGTAGGAAGCTCCACATGTTCAACCACTTGGCACAATCTAGTTGACATATTGTTGTCCGTGTCATTCAGTTGGACAATAGATTTCTTAAGAAAGAAATTGCGCGAGACTACTCCGAGAGCACACACCATGCTTTCTGCATTGTTCCTTGCGTCCGATAAAAGTTTAATCATGTTTTTATCTGATTCCATGAGTCCACATAAGGCAACCTCATATGATTTGTAGATATTTTGTTCATATACAGATAATGGGCAGTATTGTATCTGTTTATAGAACAATGATTGATCCCAATCAATTGTTTTAATTGATGCAATTTCAAGATTTTTACAAATGGCATATAATTCTCTGAATCCATGAATGTTATAAAGTGTGCGGAGGAAGAACACAAAAGACTGAAGTCCTATGTTGTTTTCACTTGATGAAAACAAGGCATCCAAACTGGCTAATATAATTGGATATTCATTAACATCATAATTACAGTCTTTTAAGATATCAATGACAATTACGATAAATCGTCGAATATAAGCTATCATAGATAACTGTAATAGTTTATCATGTGCCTCTCTTAAGATTTCTGTTGCTATGGTAATGCGTCTAA
Organism: Pododesmus macrochisma; assembly: GCA_032359645.1. Lineage (NCBI taxonomy): Eukaryota > Metazoa > Mollusca > Bivalvia > Pectinida > Anomiidae > Pododesmus > Pododesmus macrochisma. The sequence continues at coordinate 627 of JAUMGZ010174586.1, read as the reverse complement.
TAACAATGTTTGCATTTGATTCAATATCACTGACAACTTCTAATGTTAATTGGTCGCTGAGAATATGATCTTGTAAAACATCCACCATCAAAACAGCAAGTGGCGATTTTCGCAATTCAAAGCTTCCAAGAGATTCCAAACAAGTATTTAAATCATGAGCAATAGTTGTATAACTAGCATCCATGGTTTTTACAACAATTTCTTCGTCGTAATTTCCGTCTTCAAAACGTTCACCTTCATCACCTTCGGATTCAACATATTTCACGTTATCGTTTTTCTGGACTACTGTACTCTCAGCCTCATTGTCGTCAATTTTGACAACCTTTTCCACGCCGTAATTGCTTTCATCGAATATTTCGTCTGTGTTTTCTTCAGGTTTGACAACAACTTCTTCGTCGTAATTTCCGTCTTCAAAACTTTCACTTTCATCACCTTCGTATTCAACAACTTTCACGTTATCGTTTTCCTGGTCTTCAGTACTCTCAGCCTCATTGTCATTGGTTTTGACAACCTTTTCCATGCCGTCATTTCTTTCATCGAATATTTCGTCTGTGTTTTCTTAAGGTTTGACAACAACTTCTTCGTCGTAATTTCCGTCTTCAAAACGTTCACCTTCATCACCTTCGG
>JAUMGZ010174575.1:0-14605 GCA_032359645.1 Pododesmus macrochisma | reverse complement strand
GAGCTGTTCCGTTAATAATATTAATGTCTAAGTCTAAAAATGGCGAACAATTATCATTTTGGTTAGCCTTGATAAGACTGAGTTTAAAAAATGTAGCTGCTTGTCAAGTTGCTGATGCGATGCTTAAAAACACAAACATTTCTGAATTAATGGGCAATTGTCTTCATTAAGATGCGACATCAAAGTTTCATCATCATTATGAAGGGTTTCAGATGACCACACCCTCTGGCGAAACGTACTCTCTGGGTTTAAAAGAAGTTGCTGGAGGCGACGCTCAAACTTATTTAAGTGCATTTAAAGATACACTTGATGATATTACATTTTGTGTTCACCCAACTGACGAAGAAAAAAGGATTGATTTAAAGAATAAACTTATATCATCTATAATGTACACAATGTCTGACCAGGCAGCTGTCAATTCAGTGTTTAACAATCTTTTGTCTGACTTTAGACAGGAATGTATTAATGAATCATCAGATTTTTCAGAGGTCGGTGTAGCATTTAAAGAAAAACTTACAACTATGATGAATTTTTCATGTCGTATGCACCTTCTTGTCAATTTTGCTTCTGATGCAAATAAAATTCTTAAAGTGTTTGAGTCAAATATTCAAAGTGAAAAAAATCCAAACAGTTTAAATCAGGAAGAATGTACAGCATCTAGATTAGTCAGGACTGCCGCAAAAGCGTTTACAGATAGGGGTCAGACAAAGCAGGTGTAAGTTCTTATTGGTGATCATATCTTGCTGCAAAGGACAAGGAAAATAAACTTGAAACCTACCGAGGTCATAGGGTGAATATTTTATTTTATGATTCTGCAGCTGCTTACTATCATTTAAAGGATATGCAAGATTTTTTGTGTAAGTGGAAAGACCCTAATAAGCTGCTCCAATCAATTGTATTTGATGTCCAACAAAAGGCCACTATTGCCGGGGTTCGAGGTCTTGGAATTCTATATAAAATTTGTATGGAGCCATTTTGGAATTTATTACATATGAAAGGCAGTATTCTTGACTTAAACACAAATTTACTAGAACTCCAAATGTGCCTCAATGAATGGTCAAAAGATGCCTCAGAACTTCTTGCAGGTCAAACTTGCTTTCAAAATGAAAAAGTTAAGGTACAACAAGATGAAATTTACGATGTTTTATTTGAAGAAACTGACAATGAAATTGAAACTTTAACACAAATGGCATTGGAATTGCTTTGTGGTCAACTTCTTATCATGTTAGAGCGTCAAGCTAAAGACCAATTACCAGGTGGTCGGTACTGGGGTTTAGATGAAAGTGTTAAATCTCGTGTTTCACATGTCAAAAAGACAAACATAACATCTGAGAGAGATATGTCCCATGTAGATAGATTTGTGCGTACAAAACCCTCTGCCTCGTCCAATTACATGGAAACTGTAATTTTGTGGACAGAAAATAAACCATCCCAATGGCTTGCAGAAATGAACGAAAATGACAAAAATGAATTGCTCGATAAAGCAAGGAAAAACGCACCACAGCTACAACAAATATTTATGTCAAGAAAGGAAGATTTAAAACAGAAAAAAGAGATTAAACTGGCAGAAAGACAACGAGAAAAAGAGAAAAAGGAGGACAAAGAAAAAGCTGGAATATTAAAGGTGACCCAAGAAATTAGTCAAACCGGTGGTGTCTGGAAACACTCAGAAGTTGATGACAAAGTTAACAGTCTATTGTCTGAAAATAGGTTAGGTGCCCTTGTATCACAACTTCAGTACATGAAATTAGTTTTTAAAGCAAAAGGACAAAAGGAATTATTTCAGAAAAGTACCAAAGGACACCAATATACAGTAGAAGAGTTAATGTCAAATTTAAAAACAGTGCTTACATTGAACTCTAATATTTTTGAAGTGACAAATGAGGATCCTGAGTCTGATTTTTTGAATGAAAATGTGATGGTTCGACACGATATGCATAAACAATCACTTTTTAAAACTTTGCAATGTGCTCGAAATGTTAGAAAAAGCAAGCAACAAGCATCTGAACTTCCAACGTATCTTGAAAGTCCACAAAAACTTGTTGGTAAAAAAGTTTTGCATAAAGTGAAAGAAGCAAGTGGAGAGTCTGCAGAATGGTTTGAAGCTGAGGTTTTGGCAATAAGTAGTGTGAAGAAGGACAGTCTGAAAACTACATTTGACATAAGATATTCTGAGGAACCAGATGATATTTTTGTGTTTCCTCTGCTTAGTGATATGAAATGTGGCGATCTGCTCTTGCTTTAAAAATATTTCTAACCTTCAAGAGTTAAAAATGTGAAGATTTGGTATGTTGATTAATTGAAGATTAAATATTCAGATGTAAAATTGTTTATGTTTTCTTGTTGAGTAATTTGTGCCTGTGTGCTAGTTCTACCAAATACTATCCACTATGTCTTTGAAATTACAAGAGGGATAAGACCGAGGGCATTATTTATAAATCGAGGGTGGACAATGTGTTATTCATCACCACATTTGGTCAATTTCTGTTTTAAATGCTATTACTATTATAAGACTGGTTCATCATGAGGTAACTAGGTCTGTTTTAATGTGACATTGCCTGATGTGCAAGGCCGAGATAAATATTAAATGTAGAATGACTGTAAAATCCAAATGATATTTTCTAATTTTGAGGGTGATTCTATGTAACCGGACTGTCTGGCTCGATGTCAGTATAATGTTACCGAGTGAAGTATCATGTCAATGTGTTTGCGGCTGATATTTCAGTGAGACAGCACTATAAAGTCGCCATCAGTGCGCACTGTCGCAAGCAGACACCGTCTCGATATGACCAAAAATGAGTTAAAGGGACGCTAAACCCAAATAAAACTAACTAACAAACTTGACCTTTTACTTCTTGATCGTTCGTTTCCAAACTTTATAATTTTGTTTAACGCACTACGTACAAACTTTATACCAATTTTCAACATAATCTGTCTTCCCATTTTGATTTTGCCTATATATCCTATACTCAAACATCCTTGATAGTTATATAGCCATTTTCAGATATTTTGGACAGTTTTTTCTATAGTCTTAAAGAGAGAAAATGGAGAAATGACACCGGAGAGCGCTTAAATTTGGTATAGAGCTTGTATTTTATGTTTGTAGTAAAGTTACGAAGTTTGGAAGCAATTGAGTTAGCGGTAAAGCCTAGAACGGCAACAATGTTTGAATTTAAGAAGCGGATACGGAGTATTAACCGGTTTGACCTTGAAGTGACCTTGATAGTGACCTTCAAGGTCAGATGCATTTCAGGTCAATCAGTCAATGGTCAGTCATTGATGAACACCATACCACCTTTTTGGACAGTATTAGGTGCCAAAGAATTCATATAATAGTAAAAGCAACATATATTTCAGGTGTAAATTCTGTTATTGTGTGTATATGGTGCCGTTAGTGTACTTTTAAACAATGGCTAATTAGTTCCAATTTACCCGTACCTGTAACTATGAATAATTTCAAAAGTCTTCAACCAATTTTGAAAAATGAAACACCAAAATGTTTGTTTTTGTAAGATCTTTTGAATGCCATATAAATATTCAGGACCATGGTGTAAACAAAAAATCACCTGAACTTGCTACTGGTAGGCTGGTGTTGAATCCCAGGTGAGGTTTGGAATCCCGGGCACATCAAAACCTAAATTGTTTTAATTAGACAATCTTCTTGCTCCCCGCTAAGCGCTCAGCATATCTGGGTAGGGGAAGAACTGGTTGGCTCGGTGTCAGGATAATGTGACCTAGTGAAGTATCTTTTCAATGTGTCTGTTACATGATATTTCCGTGAGATAGCACTATAAAGTAGCCATAAGTGTGCACTGTTACAGGCAGACACTGTCTCTATGTGACCTATACAGTATACATGAGTTGAAGAGAAAAAACAGAAGGTTAAACCTATGATTAACATGCTCGGGAGTGGCTATATAAACAAACAATCTAATATGGTCTGTGATATAATTAAGGAAATAAAGAAATCTTTGTTTGCCAATCTTATTATTACAAAATTTTGGACGAGTTTACAACTTTGATATTCATGTTTTTTATCATTATAACAGAAACGTAGAAAGAAATTAATTATTTGTCTCAGTCTTTAATAATTTCTGATCAAAAGTTTTACAATTTTAATCTATACTATAGGCAGTAACTTTCAGAAAAAAATTGAATTTTTATGATAGAAATGCAGTGTTGATATACATATTTAAATAATAATATTAAAATGATGTAAAAGATCAGAGATAGTCTTGTAATTCTCTGAAAAAATCCTAAGTGGCTCCCTTTTAAGTATACAGTGTCACCTGGTAGAGTACACACCGTTCATTACCTGTGCCATGCTGACACATAAAAATCCATTAAAAGCACTTAGACAAGGTTTTTAGTACATTTTAACTAAAATTAATATCTTTTATGTTTTATTTTTCAAATGGTCTTGAAAATAGTCGTTTTGATTACCAAATGACTGTATAATTAACAATCCTGTATATAGCCATTTGAGCCGTTTTGGCTATATACACAACCGTCATGTGTATAGTCATTTGAGAGCAGTTTGTCTATATACACGACCGTTGTGTATATAGCCTCAGCAAACATGCTCAACAATTATAATGCATATTGAATAAGGCATTTTGAATCATAATTTAGCAATCATTGTGACATCACCACAGTTCAACCTATAAAGTATTCTGGTACAGAAGATATAATCTGCCCTTTTCTAGTATTGTGATAATAATAGATATCCCTGAAAGCTAATGTTCCATTTAGATGCTGCTCGGTAACATTTATTTGCAAACCTGTATGTAAACTGTTTCAAATCTGTTTCAAAAAGTTGAGACTGTAAGATCCACTTAACTGAGTATACAATTTGTTTTAGAGAACACTACATTCATAAGTTTCATGGTATATGCATATATACCTACATACCTTTTGTGAACATTCAAGGATAACAATTAAGGTACCAGTAAGTCTGGAATTATATCTTCAATAAAATTTATTTAAGTATGGGATAATTAATTTGTACAGATTGTCTATAAACAGTAAAGATTTATTGTTTGTTGGTTATGATATTTTTAACATTTTATAATTGAACTGAAATTTACCTTTGCTTAGATTCTTTGAGCCAGTGAAAAGCCAAAATGCCTATCGGAGGGGTACGGGGTGAAAAGGCGTTGTATGGACCTATAGGTCATCCGCAGAATACAACAGCCCTTTTAGACTCTATAGCAAAGTTAAAACAGGAGTTACATCAGAGTCAGATGGAAAAACAGAACATGGCGGAACGGATGAATGTTCTCATTACATTGGTGAAGAGGTATGACTCATTGACAGTCACTTAATTCTACTGTCATTGTTTTATGTCAGAATCTACTTTTGGTCAAATTTGTGTTGCAAATTTAAGTATATGAGCCAAATTTTCTGCTTGAAATCTGTATTTTGTAGATCATTTTGATTAAAAAATAATAAGAAATAACATAAAATTACCTGCTTTCGAACTTCAATGATTAGAAATTTAAAAACGAGTATGATTTACATTTATTCATTAAGCTTTTAAAGTGTTTATGTGTAAATGCTATAAAGTAAATATGAAACAATATCAAAACAATACTAATTTAGTTTGTAGTTGATAAATTGACCAAGCTCATGAATGGTTAGATACAATTTAAAAAAAAAAAAAGGAACAAGAATTGTAACTCTATTTTATATTGTAATTGTTTGTTAGCTAATTGACAAATATTCACATTGATTTTAAACTCTTTCGAAACAGAACGTTAATTTTGTACTATCAAGTTTAAGCCATTGACCCCTAAAGTCCCATTTAGACTATTCCAAAAACTTAATCACACAATCTACTGTCAAAATCAAGGGGTGAATGGGTTAAGGTATCTTATTGGTGTCAGTTTTACTTTGGACTGATTATTTTTAATTTTTCATTCAATCCCCAGATCTTGGAGTGGAGATGAAAATGCTATTGTACACCTTGGAAACATTATTGGTGAGTTTTTACAAATATATATATATATATATTTTTTGAGCATAACATTAATAGCATATATATAGCTAACATTTTAAAGAGAGCTATAAATACTTTTATTAGATTTGATATGAACTCTTTGTTAATTCATAGATATAATAAGGTAATTAATTAAATATCTTTTAATGATATTATTTCATAGTTTTGAAAAAGGTAAGGGGGTCCCTGCCATGTTTAAGGGTACTGGGGAAGTGTTTGCCACACAATCTTATTCTTCCTGGCATGCATTTATAGCTATTTACAAGATTTTACCAAACTTTAAAAGTTTGAGACATCATAATTTATTATTATGTTGAATAATTTAATTTAGAATGTATTGGAAGTGTGCATTTTCTGACTTATGAATCTTTGAAAATTTCACTATGTATGAAACTAAATATTGTTAAAGGTCATAATTAAATAAAGATAGTTATAGATTATGAAATTTTAAGAGTTGCAAAACCCATGTACAAATACAAAACTGATATTCAGTGTATGACGTTGATCATTTCATGAAAAAATTATTCTCTCTTTCAAAGGTTTACCTTCCCAAACACCAAATTTTGGAAATTCTAGCCAACCAATTAACAATACACCAGTGCCAGAATACAGGGTATGTATGTCACAATTTCAGATTATCTCCCCTTAAGAACTTTACGTTGATATTTTAAGTTTCTTTTAACATTTACAAATACTTGTTATCCTCATAAATTTAGTATAATTGAATATACATGTATGAAGAATTTGTTGACACAAGTTAAAAAAAGAAATATTAGCTAAATCTTAATCAAATTTAGTACTTTATACATATCTGAATTTAGGCAATACAAACATTTGGTTCCCCCTAACAGCTTCCAAAAATTAGGGTAGGTAGATATAGAAAAAATCTTTTTATTTTCCTTTTAGTTGTACATAATAGGCTATATAGTGACAGAAGTTCTGACAGTGACTTTAACAGTGCTTGTCAGAAAAGGGCCAAAAAACTTGAGGGTAGGCACTTAAAATTAGCGTAGGATAGGGTTGGCGGAAACACAAGTATTTTTCCTTTTGGCCTTATATGACTAAGTAAGAGAAGTATTATAATCATACAAAAGAATGTACATCATTAAAGTCCCAATAAAATATTCCTATTTTGTATACTTTCCCTGTAACATATAATCTTTAAACCAGAAAAATGTCACACAATGCTCAATCTGTTTATTTTATATTTCACATTGTGTGACATTTAGTGAATGACATGGTGAATCATTTCTGCACTTTCTTCCTATTTATGTTGAATTCAATACTGCCTATCTGTAATATCCTCTCTCATGCTTATCAGGTAATGACCCTATCTCTCTGCCTTCCCATGTTTCTCTCCCAACTCCCTCACAATTACTCCCCTACTGTTAGTCAAATTCTACTAAATAAATATATCTTTAAGTTTTATCTTGCCCGATAAGCCAATACAATCCTGTTACTATGTGTAGCTATGCTGGTTTCTAAATTATAACCCAATAAGAGATGGGCTATATCATAGTCTCTCAGCCCTTAAGATCATTATGTTACAAAGATGTATTAATATTTGAATGTGTTACATACTTAGCTTGTTTTATAGAATCACATTGTGAGCCTATGGGAACATTTATCCATAAGGCTGTTAGATAGAGAGTATATGAAGATACAACAAGAGATACAGGAACGTCAGAGGGCTCACATTCTAAACAGACAACTATATATGGAGGAATTGTTAAATACCCACTCAGCAGAATTGTCTAACACCCCGACTCTCCATGGAAGATCAAGTAAAACTCTCGACGAGATCGACAAGAAATTTCTCAGAAATTTCAGTAATCAGGTTTGTTTATAAACATTTATGAACTTGTAAGCAATTGTATACAATTTAAGTTCATGTACAGTTAGCAGTAGAATACTATGTATACAGTTAACTAAAAATTGATCATTCCATATGCATTATTAAGCTTATTTATTTAAAGAATGCTTATTTCATTCAATGCAATTATTTTAAACAGAAGCCACGTCCAGCAAGTGGAAAGACACGGCCACTGTACAGGATAAAGTCTGCACCAACCAGGAGAGCTAAACAAGATGGTGCTAGTTTAAAACTGAATGACCTCTTTGTTAGTGGAGGAAGTCCTCAGACACCGGCAGATAACACTAACAAGGTTAGACTTCTTTTCGTCTTCTTTTAATTTGGAATAGCCCTTTGGTCTAGGAAGATCACTTAAAAAGGGCTAAAAATATATTACGAGAATGTTAGGTAAACAATTTTTAGTTAACAAATTATCTCCCCTTGTTGATATAGAATTGTCTTTGCACATGGTTGAGTGCATTTATTCTTAAACGTGAAAACATTTTAGCAATTTTAATAAGACTTAACAGTGCACAATGATATTTTAAAATTAAAGCTAATAATTGATGTTCTGTTGACGAAGAGAAAGTTAATTAAAGATCTGATAATTAGCTCTGTGTGATGAGGTATAAAAGACAGATCAAACTTCATATTTCAGTATCGTAAAGAAACTTGTAAATGGATCATGATTTTTTTTTGCATAAGTAAGACACAGATAAAAATGAATATATAGATGCTGAACTTTCTTTCCTTTTGATTTACATTAATTGGAGATTTACCGTATTCCACCTAATAAGCGCCCATGTCCCTTTCAAGTACCTACCACCCTGTATAATGGTTAAGATTCATTATGGGAGAGCATTGCAGTACATTTATCCCCAGTGTTTTGACTTGTAATATGGTCCTCATAAGCAGCCCTTCTACTTTTTCTAATTTTGAAAGCGCACTGAGCCCTAATTAGGTTGAATACTGTAAATATTTGAATTATTCGATCCAATGATGTTGTTTACAGTGGATGATTTCTGTCAAGACTTTTGTCATAAAACTACTTTCTTTATATTGACAGGGATTTTCTGGGCTTTATCATATGGAAAACGGACAGAGGAGTAAAAACAGACTACAATATGATGACCCTCAGAGATATAAACAGGTGACTATCTATCTATGTAAAAATATAAATACAATTTTCAATAAATTGACATGAAAGGATCAAATTTACCTTTAAAAGTTAGGAGGCAAGATTTCTATTACCCACTACAAGAGTTTATTGGAGGCATTAAGTGTTTGTCTTTTCCTTTTGTCTGTGTATTCAAGTTGTAAGCTATTTGCTGTATGAATAACTTCACTTGAATGGAATGGCCTTATTATACAAAACTTGCATCAGTATTTTTCCCCACTTAAGGAATAATTGCCTGTAAGTTATTGATGCTGATGGCTGAATGGGAAAGTTCAAGGTCAAAGAGCACATTGCTAAAGTTTCATCACTCTTGAATAGACATGCAATGGTTACAGTTTTTCAACATATATATCTTTAATTAATTTATTATTTGATATTAAAGTACTTTAAAACAGATTTGCTGTTTTAGTATTTTGTTAAGTTTACTAGGGTTTTGTGAGCATTTTGAGACTCTCATTTTACTGTCTGTTGAAAAAATTAGTTAAACCACTTAAAAATTAGAATTTTTTTCTTGTTATTTAAGGCAAACTTATTTGATGTTGAAGCTGTGTTCTCTTCACCTGAAGAAACAAAAAAGGCTCGGCCAGCTAGTGCATTTACTGGCATGACCAGGCCTGGCCTGAAGTCTAGACCTTCCAGTGCAACTAATAATGGTAAGTACTGAGGCAAAACAATTTAAAAACCTGGTTCTCAGGCCCTCCCTCATCTATTTTAAAGCCACCAAAAGCCCCCTTCACTAATTTGCATAACCAAATTTTTCTTATGTGTTGGAATATTATATATTTAAATATATGAATTTGGTATTAATTCCTTTCAAGTATTATTTTAAGTTTCAAAACGAACTAGAAATATACTATTAAAGTCAAAGATTCTCTAAAATAAATAATATTTTCAAAGTTTATCCTTAAAAATATTTAACATGTCAATTAGAATTAAAAAAGACTTCCCTGCCTAATCTAATGTACCTAAAACTGGCCTGAAAACCAAGTAATTAATTTGGTATGGCCTAAATTAGGTAGCAAAATATATGATTAGAAATCCAGACTTACAATACTGTAATACTGTATAGTGGTAAATATTAAATTAACTGATAAAAAAACTAATAGGAATCCATACCTACCTGAACTAGTGGTTAGTAGTACATTCATAATTAACACATTTATTTAGGAGTCTGGACCTTAGTCAATGTTAGACAAACTATGAAAAATTTAATAAGTATGAAATAATTCTTAAACTATTTAGTGGAGGAAAAAATTAAGATAAACCACCATTTGTTTTATGATAATATAGAAAGATTTTTAATGTAAAGTGAATTCTGTGTCTCTATTTCACAAAACAAAGCTCTAAACTGAAAAGGGCCAGCAACAAATATAAGTAAAAAACATAAGAGGGAAAAATCAATTCTCGTTGTGAGAGAACCTATAGATATTGAAGATACATCTGCACACGAGTTAAACAAATGATCTTCATGTAATTTTTTGTAGTATTTTTGACACAAAAAGGAGAACGACCACTGAAATACGAGACCACTAGACCCGTGTCTGGTAGACCGTCTTCAAAGAATAAGGCAAAATCATGCCTCCGATCATCAAGTCAGCCTCATATCCAAAACAGACCAGAATATACAGAGCTTTACTCCAAACTTAATCTGAGAGAGGATGATGAAGATGAAGAAGAACAGATGAATTCCAGAGAGGACAACATGCAGGAGGCTGACGATATGAAAAATGTCCAGGAAGACGAGAGTAGCGAGGAGGAGGAACCCCCCGAGGACTTGATTGGGAAAAACTTAAGAATACGTATAGATGTAGCAACCCACCAGCCCAAGAGTGTTGGCAAGATGGTCAGTGATATGCAAACCATGAAAACCATGGAAAAAGACTTTATGAAAACCGCGGAACAATTACAGAAAAAATTGGGTATTTCTGAGAACGGAATGATTTAGTAACTAAAGACTTCATTAATTGTTACAAACTTATTGTGTGGTTTCACAAAACCATCCATGGTTCAAGGGGTTGCTTCTTTCTTAAAAAGTCTGTATGATGATATACTTTCTCTAGCAATTATCCACTGAACTAAAAGGCCCAGCAACAAACAGGGTGTGAATTGTGGTCATCTGTAAACTTGAAGATATCTTTTAATTGGTTATGGTTAAAGTGGTGTCCCAAGGTATTGATATTGTCAGTTTGACATCACATTCTACCTGTGTTATTTCTTTATGACAGAAGTTTTGTGATCTCAGTGAGGACAAGTGAGAGAAGGACAAATTCATTTTTAAGAGAATATATTTAGTTTGATTATTTTGGTAGTAATTAAAATTTTATTTTTTATAGTGATAATTAATACATAGTTTATTGGTATATTTAACCTAAACTTTTCTTTTTTCAAATTATTTATAAACTTTGAAAAAGAAGACACTTTTATGATTAAAGGTAATATAGATTTAGTATGCATGTCAATGTTCCCCTTCACAACTGGCCAATGGAGAATGCCTAGAGCCAAAAAATGTTTGTGCTGTCTTTAAATTATTTTCGCAAAATTATTTTTTTCTCACTTTTCCTCAAAATATTCCTTAATATGTAAACCCATAATTCATTTCAGTATGTAAGTAACACGAATTGGAGTAATCCATGGAAGCCACTGTTGATTTTTATAATATGTGTCTTTAAATATTCATAAATGAAAAATATATTTCCTGATCCTGCCTACTTACTAATCACCATTCTTGATGAGTATGTGAATGGGAAGCAAACGAAATGTTAAGGTTGGCATATGCCATAATATATATATATATATGGTAATACTGTCTATATGTAGTTCCACTATTTATGTATATAGGCCAAAATCTATTATCATCTCAAGTTTATAGCTATAAATATTTATGATCATACATGCATACCATCTAATGATGTGTGAGATTCATACAAATACTTATGTTCTGGGAAAACTGTTTCATAAACGATAATTATTATAGGCTCATAAGATTCTAACTTACATGTCTATAACAATGGGAAACTACATCAACGCTAAGCTGTCAGTCCTCTGTACAGAAATATGCCAACCTTGAAAACCTCAAATTGAGGAGATTTGTAGGATTCATGGGGGTTGAGAAAGATTTGTTGCTTTAATCAGAAATGATGGGACATATTAGAAATTTTATGATGGCCGCAATTTTAGTCTAAAAATAGAGATACTCACTATTTTTTAGGGGAGATATGGCAGGTACTATTAATTAATAACCATCAGGTGAACATGAAATCCCATTGTCAAGATGAGTACACAATAGAACCATTTAGTGATATCTGTCTGTCCGAATGATTATAGATGCATATATAATTACATTTTGGTTTTTTTACTTTGGCCTCTGTAGAAATCATTTCTGAAACACCCCTGCCTCCATAATACTATTACATAATACACTTTATATTCATTATTTTAATATCAAGGATTCTGACATTCAAAAGTGTTGTAAACCTCAGATTTGAAGAATTTTTTTATTGGAAAATTAATCAAATTCTACTAATATATAAATTTGTTTATGATATGTCAAATTTAAAAATGCATGAATTTGGCTTGTGTTAAGAATATTGCATTTAGTAAGAGATATGTCTTACTTTAAAATACATTATTTTAAAGTTGTAAAGGTTTAAGAATAAAAGTTGTTACTAACCATTATTATTATGCTCAATATAGGGTGAAGTAATGTAATTTATAACAATATTTTGTAATTTCTCTGTATTTCAACTTAATTTGATTTGTCCATATCCATAAATTGATATTCGTTTTTCATTATCAGCATTACTAGTTAACAATAACTTGTAGCATTTAATAATTAAAGATGTGTAAATAAAAGATTTTTTTATAGAGTTATAAAGTATATTAAGCAATATATATTTATCATATATGTAAATACAATTAGGTTTTAAAAGCGCTTGATGCTATACAATGTACAGTAGTGCTGGCTTATCTATCATGTACAAAGAGTTGTGTAATGCAAGTATTGGATTTTAGAAGTGTTTGATTTGTTTGTGGCTTTATGCCAAGAAGTATGGTTCTTTTTTTGCTTCTTATCGACAGGTTTAGTGTAACTAGATTGTAATAATTCCACACTGGTAGTCTTAACTACATTCCAGTTTATAGTGCCAATAGCAGCAGAAATTAAACAATTTAGTTTGACTATGTACCATAGTCGGTTTCTAAAACCATTAACTGTATACTGGAAATTTTCGCCATTTTTGCACTTAAATGAGAGTGCGAATATAAAATAAAAAAAGAAAATTTCCAGTTACATTGTCTTTAATTCACGAATGAATTTAGGGCGGCGAATTTAACATGGAGTGAATATCTTTTTGTTGCCAAAATGCAAAAATAGCCAGGAGCTATAAACATTTCCAGGTATACACTACTAGGAATTAATTTGTTTTTTAATTTGTGTTTTAGACTACTGATTGTGTGTGAGACAATCGGATTACATGTACATTTAGATCAGAATCAAATAGTATAGCGTTCTGTAAGTTGTAGAACTAACACTGGTTAAAGTTCACAATTGTAGTTAACTATAAATTCATATGACTGTGTAACAGTTTGTGTTCAAGCAAATATTGGTTTGTTATGTGTATTTTACTGTGCCTTTAATAATGACCCTGTCTTCATACAGTGCTGTGTAGAACTACTAGTTTATTTATTGTTTTAGTCAGACTACTTAAAAGTATAGATTAAATCTAATAAAATCAAACATCATTGATTTATTGATTGTTGTTTTATGAATTTGATATATATATATATATACATTACAAATTATGATGATGAAATCAATTGTTGTTTTCACAAATTTTTTATAGGTATTTGAGAAGCATTATGTTTTCAATGGAAATTTGTGATGTAACTAGTACTGTCTCCCAGTAGCATTTTGGTTTCCAAAACTTGTTATACTGAACCTTTCCCAAGAAGCCATGTCTGCTTGCAAGGCACGCCGTAATTTATTATTGGTTCATAACGTTCTGCCAGTTATTTTTGAGTTATGGACCGACCCTTCTATTGCCCTGATTTTAAAGCCCTAATTGACCTGGACTGGCCTGATTTTTTTTACCTGGGATTGCCCTGATTTTTTACCTGAGATTGCCCTGAGGCAATATACTGCCCTGACTGGCCAGGTGAACCATGAATAGGTGTTAATTGCACTGGGACAGTGTAATGCCCTGACTATCCAGGTTAATCACTGACCAGGTATTGTCTTGTTTTATTTTCCAGGTAATGTCCTGATTTTAGTAATTAGATATGAGTATTATATTAAGATTATCATGTTATATGTTATATTTTTATTATTTTGTTTTCCTTTTTTTCTCAAATAATCCTTTGAACTAGTAATTAAAATTTAGTTTTAAGTCCATCTGGACCGAAGGTCCAAGGTGGACTTTTCCCATACAAATTCTGTCCATCGTCCGTCCGTCGTCCGTCCGTCGTTAACTTTTGCTTTAAACGACATCTCCTCTGAAACTACTAGACAGATTTCAACCAAATTTGGCAGGAAGCATCCTTAGGGGAAGGGGATTCAAGATTGTACAAATGAAGTCCCTGA
>JAUMGZ010174564.1:0-14610 GCA_032359645.1 Pododesmus macrochisma | reverse complement strand
AGAGAAGATAGGACAGGGAGGACAGGGAGGACAGGACCAGAGAAGATAGGACAGGGAGGACAGGACCAGAGAAGATAAGACAGGATGTGACAGAGTAAAGATAAAGTGGGAATGACTGAGGCAGACGAACACAAAACATAAAGAAATAACAGGACATACCAGAACAAGAGAGAGCACGACAGTATATGATACATGTAGGACGGAAGGACAGGACATAAAAGAGGACCAGAAAAGATGGGACCAGAGAAGATGGGAACAGAGAAGACTTTACAGTAGAAGAAATGAGTTCACACAAGAAAGAACAGAGATATTTAATTTCAAGTAGTGTGTTTCTTCTATTCTCTTATTCTATTGACCATTATCCGCCTTCGTGCTATTTGAAATTTATTTTGTTCTTAAAGTATGATAAGATACAGACTCGTCAATTAACATAAAGTTCAAAATAGCATTATATATTTCCTGACTGGATGATTCAATCTTACAACAATATACCCCCTACTTCAATGACAGGAAAGGTTCGCCCAATACACTACACAGCTTTCTCCCGAGACATTTCCGTTCCGGTCCAAAATAAGAATTTGTACAGATGAGGAGAAGACACTAACAATATTGACCACGCCCGGACCATGGGGTGCCATCACAATGATTCAAATTCTAGTGTTCTATAACTTTACATATAAAAACATATTTAACAATTGTTTACTATATTTTCCGCGATATCAATGTAATTTATATAAAACCAGGCATTAGTTAAACCTTGTTTACGGTCAGCTGACGAACTGATTTCTGCTCGTGGCAACGCTCGTGCCAAATCATGTATGTGATCTGGATTCAAGCGCTTTACTGAAGCATTTGAAGAATTGTATCCCTGATCTTTCAGTTTCATAGTCAAAACTGTTTCCCTTGGTGTTTGGAACAACCTGGTGACCTAGTTTTCAAGGTTGGTCCACAAACCTCGCGAAACAGTTTGACTATTACTTCGAAGGGCATAAATTAACTATATAATAAATAAAATAATACATTTTGAACAATTAATTCATAATTGTTTAGACTTTGCTTGTATGTTGGAGCGTGACATATTATCTATATCTATAATTACAAATATTGTTTTCATTTTTTAATTTGTGTGTATTTGTTTGTTTATTTGTTTCATTTGGGGTTTACATCCCTTCAATTCATATTTTATGTGATGGTGCGCTCATGACGATTCTATAGTGCTGTCTCCCTGAAATATCACGGCGCCGCAGACACATGGTCATGATACATCACTCGGTCACATGATCTTGACATCGAGCCAACCAGTCC
This sequence comes from Pododesmus macrochisma, assembly GCA_032359645.1. Classification (NCBI taxonomy): domain Eukaryota; kingdom Metazoa; phylum Mollusca; class Bivalvia; order Pectinida; family Anomiidae; genus Pododesmus; species Pododesmus macrochisma. Next base: position 13,305 of record JAUMGZ010174564.1, on the reverse strand, counting down.
TTCTAACACCAAGCAATGTTGAGCGCTTAACAGGAAGCGAGAACGTTACCAAATTTTAACGTCTTGGGTTCGACACGTCCGGGCATCGAACTCCGGACTACCGGAACACGAAGCGACTGCGTAGTATAATAATACGTCTTGCACACACGGGCGTCTGTCAGTGTCTGTCCGTCCGTCGGATATACAACCAACGTCTTTATACAAATATACTTATATGTATGTTTGGCCGCTAGTCGTTGGTATTGAACAAATGGATGGGAACATTTCTATGACTTTGCTTCACGGGTTTAATATATATTATGGTAAGTATGCACGTGAAAAATCAATCGCCGAAAAATTAGCAAAATTACTCATTGCAAGTATTTGATGCATTTTAAAGTTCTTAGAGTCGATTTCACACCCTTTCACAATTCTAATCTTAAACCAAATCAGCGTATCATTGAAATGTGTTCTGTTTCCAAATGGTATTAAAGATTACCGCCATCATAAAATAAAGAAAAATAAAATCTCTATGAGACATAAAATGCGAAACAACCCGTGTATTTTGTTATTTCCAATGTCTCCTTATAACTTTACCGCTAATTCATAATTTTAGAAGTGTCAGAAAACCGGTTTTACAAGACTTAACGCACATTACAATAAACAATTAAAAACCACAAATGTTCAATATTTTAATGGAAACTTTTTCGAGAAGACTAAAAGAAAAAAACTAACAATTTTTGCAAAAAAATACGTTGCACGGCTTTAATGAGGGGCAATGTTCGCTGGCAAGCAACGTCGCGATTAATTACGTGATCACACAAAACCTGTAGCATTCCCTAAATAGAAAGAAAAAAGGGGGAAAAACTAGAAAAGGGTTCGACGATTTTTTAGATACATTTGACCTGAGGAGGTGAAGTTATCTATCATGCATTTTTACTTATCGCATACAAGGTTTTAACGCAATAAGCTTATTTATGCTCACAAATACACATTTAACAAGTTAACTGTTTTCAATTAAACTCCAAAAAAATAACACAAGACAATTAACAGGGTCACAGTCATATTTCACCCTTTATAGATCATTTGTCAACGGCTGTCGTGTTGTATAATGTTCCATATTAAATAAAATACCTCTGAAAGTGTTTAGCCTTTAGAAAAGGGGATATCAAATGACGGAAACACTTAGAATAATTTGTGTGCTTGAATCTGATACGCCTTGGTTTATTTTGGCACCGTGTTTTGGGTTTCCATATAGTGACACTCTACAGCACTTAATATCAAACTTTGAAGTTGCATATGTTATTTTCCCGCAAAACAAGATGAACCTTCAAAGTTGAAAAGGCTACTTTAATAACATATTTTATGATTTATGAAAGAGGATTCATACTTTTGAGATTCCGTTTCTTTATGCAATACAACTTTTGTTTTACATTAAATGTTTAAAAAAAGATACTTCGCATGTGTTATGCTGCTCGTGTTTGCTATGAAAGAAGATTCGCACTTTAAAAGTTGTATTAGTTTGTTATTTTATTTCTACAATACAACAGAATTTACAACGAAAGTTGAAAAATGACTTAACATATTTATGCTGTTGCGATGTGTGAAAGAGGATTCACACTTGGGTCACTTTGTACGTGTAAAATGACACCATACTTTTTCTCTATACGTAGCGCTTCTTGACATTTAACATGTATTTGAAGTGTGTTTTAAGATCTCTTGTCAAAGGTGATATTAAAATCGCGAGACATGATAGCAAGTCTTAGACATGTGCACATTTTATTTAGAACAAACATACTTGAGCCTCCTCTACTCCAGTCACCTTAAAACAAAGCTGCTAAACTTGAATAAAACTCAAGATATTTTGATAACAATATCAAAATAATTGTTCGTTGCGTTACATAAGCACTATAATTATGAACAATTAATTTTTCTTTTAATCAAAAATGCATGCATGTTATGCGTAAATTTTTGTTAACTGCATACGAAAATAAAAAAGACTTCTTTCTATTTCAGCTAGAACTTCCATCAAAACTAATTTATTATAAAATTAACGTTAACATTAATGTCAAAATCGACCAAGTCAGCTGTCTGGTGTTTAAAACTTTCATATTTTCTGCTCGTGGATCCATAATTTGACACGTGTAACGGAGTCGAAAAATAATAATATGAGAATGCAATGGCTACATTTCTGCTATAATGTTTTAGAAATTAAATTTATGTATTTTGGGATGCGCAATACATCATTGCTGCGTGCGCCACTGACATAGAACAGAGCATTTGTTTTTAAAAAGTCCCAAATAATTTCACTCAAACTTTTAAGTTCCTTTTTAAGATTTTTTTGATTGATGGATCACACATTAACTCTGTGTGTATATTTCACACAGTTGATGATTTTCGTATGAATAATGATATTTTACAAAGTAATTCAATGCATAAACAGAAATAGCGCCCTTTGGCATTACATGTAAATTAGGTACATATTAACTCCGGTTGTTTTTTTTATGCTGGGTGGGGGAGGGGGCGGGTAACGTCCCTTTCATCACATGTTTAGGTCATATCGAGACGGTGTTTGCTTGTAATAGTGCGCACTGATGGCGTCTTTAAAGCGGTGTGTCACTGAAATATCACACGATGAACACATTTATACGATACTCCACTCGATTAAACTATCCTGACACCGAGCCAGTTATACAGTCCTGCTCCTACCTAGAAATGACAAGAAGGGAGCGAGAAGATTACTCGATTTTAACACTCTAGGTATGACGCGTTCAAGGATCAAACCCTAGACCTTCCGCTACAAAGCAAACGCTCTAACCACTGAGCTACCACTGCGGCCGTTAGTAAATATTGTTTAATTAATTGACACATTGTGCGTATCTTGTCAAAACTAATTTCTTTTTTTTATTATCTGACCCTCATTGGCAAAATGAAACAGACTTTTTTTTAAGAGAAACAACTAAGTCTACCTTTGTGTCATTGATATACATAATAAAAGTGTGAAGAGTAAAGGTTTGTTTGTTCAATTATAGCTAAACTTCCAGAGTATTTCACCGAAACCATGAAAAAAGACAGAAAAAGAAATTAAAAGGACAAGAATATTAGCAGCGGCAGGAACGGAAAACCAAAGCAATAGGAACCCTTGCAGCGGCGTTTCCACTTCCTCTTCTATTGAACTTTACATGGGATCTTATCATACCAGGGGGCATGACTTGAGTGACCTGTCAATATGTAAATATGTTTAGTTTAGATTTTTATGGATAATTGATCTGGGAAGTTGGTTTTTAATATGATTTACAGCGCTATGAAGTTCATTTAATAAATATTTAAAGATATGTCCATACTTAAGATTTCTTGTTTCATGTGTGAAGTGGGAAGGTTGAGGCCTCATTAACCGGTTTAAACACATCGTCTGGTTTCGTCCCGGGTGACCGTCCTAAGTTGGTCCACGTGGATAACTAGTCTTGGGAATTGTTATGACGTCGATTTATTTCGTTTTATTCTGGTGCTGGGTTGCTTGATGCAGCTACATGTTATTTGGTTTGTCAATTACTCTGTTGTTCTGTTGATTCCACTCACCCTGTTTGTTAGTAATGGTGCTTTTTGTGTGGTTGAATGTTGTACTGTTGTTGTGTGGTTGAATGTTGTACTGTTGTTCAGTTGATTCCACTCACCCTGTTTGTTAGTAATGATGCTATTTTTGTGGTTGAATGTTGTACTGTTGTTCTGTTGATTCCACTCACCCTGTTTGTTAGTAATGGTGCTTTTAGTGTGGTCGAATGTTGTACTGTTGTTGCTGTTGTTGTTGTTGTTGTTGCTGGATTTGTGGTTGTTATGCTCGTTGATAATGATGTTCTTGAAATGATTGTTGTTGTTGATTTTGTGGTTGTTGTTGTTGTTGATTTTGTTGTTGTTGTTATTGTTGTTGTTGTTGTTGTTGTTGTTGTTGTTGTTGTTGTTGATTTTGTTGTTGATTTTGTGGTTGTTGTTGTTAATTTTGTGGTTGTTGTTGTTGTTGTTGTTGTTGTTGTTGTTGTTGATTTTGTTGTTGTTGTTTTTGTTGTTGTTGTTGTTGTTGTTGTTGTTGTTGTTGATTTTGTTGTTGATTTTGTGGTTGTTGTTGCTGTTGATTTTGTTGTTGTTGTTGTTGTTTTTGTTGTTGTTGTTGTTGTTGTTGTTGTTGTTGTTGTTGTTGTTGTTGTTGTATCTAGTGTTGTTGTTATCGCTGTTAACTTAGTGTAGATATAGAAGTCGATACATTTATATGCTTCGTGTTGACAAAAATTCAAAACTTTACTGTGAAAAAAACACCGATCAAGATTTTAAATTGTTTTGGGGGGGACGTCTGCCCCTTTACCCAGTGTTTACTACATAGGTATACAATAATGTTTAAAACTAATGAAGAAACGATAAACATGATCGAACATGTTTACACAGAACGAGAGATCAGGACAAAGATGAAATATTTACAAAAAGGAAAAATATATTAAGAATATTCGTGGGAACTATTTCTCTTGCAATATGCCAATATACGACAGGTGATGCAAATGTACAAAAAAGTTTTTTTTCTTCCCCAACCCGTAAATAAGAATATAAATATGTACTCATTTATGAGTGTTTAACGAATCCGTGTTCAACTCGTCTAAGAAAGACCATTATGAAGAAGTCTTAATAACTTCCTAAGTATCCGACAGCTGTCCCCACTCCACAGCTAACGGCAAACATCACCCAAACAGCCAAACTAAAACGACGGAAGAAACCGACAACTTGATGAATCGCCCCATCAAAGAGAGAAAACGGGAATTATCGTTTAGTTTGATCTTGTAATTACAAGTATTGAGAAGAGGTAGAAAATTACGCTGTCGTAAGACTATTAGGACTAATTAATATTAGTGTTCCTTTCGTTTATGACGGTGAATACAAATTCCGGAAATTCTTCAGGTTATGGGATTGTGTGTTGCTTTAGTACGTCAGTTTGACTAATAAATGACTCTGTTTATTACTTGATTGTTTCGCACAAATATATCTATATTTTTATATTTTTTTCGATTTAATCTTTTTGTCACAGTCTTTGGTAAGAATAAAATATTTCACCTATAAATCATTTACTATTAATCTTTTGAATTGTTATTTCACACTCATGTGTGTATACGAAGTTAATTTTATTTGCTTTTTTAATTGCGATATTTTGTGGTCAATCTTTTAACTTACACCATACTTGGCTGTCTGACATGTCTTCGTCAGAAAGATGGTCCCGATGCAATTTTTCTCTTGGATAACTGTTAAATTAGGTATCTAGGAAGTTATGCTTAATCTTGAAAGTTCTTGCATATATACATTCTTTCGTCGTATGGTAAAATGGTAATCAAATGCTCACTCTGAAAGTTGAAAAGTTTGAATAGAAAAATACTGATATTCAAAAGCTATATTATACTATGTTTAAATAACAGATGGGAAAGACAAACCTTTTGTCAATTCACTGTTGTTCCAAATTGTCAACACTTTTTTTTGTACAAAAATGCAATCTGAAACATGCCGCCGATAAATCTGATATTTAAAAGAGGAAGGAGCCAAAACTCCATGTGAGACACCACGTCGCGAACCCAAGATCTTGCTTCGAAGTATCAGTTCATGATTAAAATGAAAGTTTTTGATTGTAAGTTTTCAAGAAAAAAAGAAACACAAGACATGAAATAGAGATGTTTGACATTAACATGAAACAATGTGCAAAGCTCACTGCTAGATAACTCTTTTCAGATGGACTTCGAAATGAAACGTTTACGTTAAATCAATTTTAAAATTAAAGTTTAACACAAGCGCCGCATTCAAACAGGAAATATATTACAAAGTCAAATACAGCGTTTATCAAACATAACATTAAATTTTGCATTATTAAACCTTATGTACTTTTGAACCGTACGTTCGGGTTTGTACTTTGCACTATTTGTGCTCATGGGAAAATTACGCGGATAGACATTGTTGTGAAGTGGCTACATCCGGTTTCTTCACTAATAAGCATTACTCATTGCGCCGTTGTGCTGGTGATAACACACTAATTGCATTGTTATCGTATTACCCATGATGCTTTGTCACAAGTTTTGACTCATTAGCGAGAAGGTGGTTTAAGGACCCGTTTGAAAAATGCTAATCTGTAATGAGGGTAAATTGAGAGAGAAGATTATATCTTGCTCCTTATGAATTACTGTCGCCGTATCCTGCTACCATAAACTTTAGAACTTTAACTTATACGTAAGTTGTACGCAGACCAATGCAACATATACGTTGTCAAAAACTATAGTCAGGGACTTTTAATACTTTTAACTTAATAGTAGAAGTCCCCGACTATAGCGACCAGCAAAGTACAACCAAAGAGAGTTGGTTTAATCAAGTACTATTCAAATCTTAATATAAAGCCGTAACTTATCAGAAAAACTAAACTAACTGTTAAAGCGATCTAATACTTCTCACTTCTGGTTGAGTTTTTGAACAGTTTCTGTCGAAAATATGACACACACACACCGTGAAATTTCATGGTTGACGGTCGCTTGTTTGAAACGCTGTTTCTGTTGTTTTTGTTTTATGTGCAAGGAAAAATCGAAATTAACAAACAATGACCTTCTATAGATTTTTTTTCGTAAAGTATTCGCAACACCAACGTTCAAACCAATCAAATAAAGTACAAGTCGAATACGTACAAATGTAAAGGAAACATTAAGGTGTGTCCATGTGTATTTTATTTGTTTGAAGATGATAAATCTGTTGTATCATTTAATGTAAAATATTTAGTTTATATAGAAAGAAATTTACCGGAAAACACAATGTCAAGATTACTTATCTATAGAGGAAAATGAATATTAGTGAAACCGTGGATATATACTGGAGCTAATGTTGTGGTTAAACATATCGTACATTGAACCTCGTATATATGTATCGTTTGAAGGAGAAAAATTGTTTTGTGTGTAAGCAGCCATTTGTTTCGAATGTAAGTTATGATTTGTTCGAGTGTAAATTACAACTTGTTCTGTGTGTAAGTTACCATTTTTTTTAAATGTAGGTTATGATTTGTTCGAGTTTAAATTACAACTTGTTCTGTGTGTAAGTTACCATTTGTTTCGTATGTAAGTTATGATTTGTTCGAGTGTAAATTACAACTTATTCTGTGTGTAAGTTGCCATTTGTTTTAAATGTAAGTTACAATTTGCTTTAAATGTAAGTTACAATTTGTTTTAAATGTAAGTTACGATTTGTTTTAAATGTAAGTTACAATTTGTTTTGTGTAATCATTTTTGAAAAAAAAAATGTTGAATAGGAACACGCAACTAGAGACAAAGTAATGAGTAAAAATGAACTGCCATTTAATATCGACAACGTTCGATGAACTGCGCCATACACACAAACGGAAATGTGAGGATGATTATAACATTTAAAACCGGATCTAAAAGGGTAAGACGGATCAAAAGTTAAAAACAATAAAAATTCATTTCCTTGTTTCTTGTGAATCGTTACAAGATAAGATATCATATGTACACAGTGTGTCAGTGATAAGAGTTCTGTTTGTTATTTTTACACTCGAACGGAAAGCAACGACCGAGATTTCACTATAGCTTTTTTAAAGATATGATTGATAAATGTTTTAAAACTCTACATATATATGTAACAACAAAAACAGCTTTATATGTCTGTCATGTGTAAATAATATATAACACCGTGTGTGTAGCGGGGGATCTATGTGTGTATTTTTGTGTGAATGTATGGGCGTGTGTGTGTGTGTGTGTGTGTGTGTGTTTGTGTGTGTGGCGGGGGATCTATATGTGTATTGTTGTGTAAATGTATGGGCGTGTGTGTATGTGTGTGTGTGCGTGCGTGCGTGCGTGCGTGTGTGTGTGACAATATTTTTTTTCATTTAAATAGCATTCCAGTTTTGACAAACGTTTGTTTCTAAAACTTCAGTTGTAATTATATTATATAGTGCACAATTTAATCTTCACCCGAAATCAGGAATGACTTGCATACCTCTTGACTGTGGCATGGCTGTCGTCTCAAATCTGATTGTTCACTCCAAATATAGTGAAGCTTTTTGTCTGTTGACATCGTAATCAATAAAAGATTTATTTTCTTATTTTCATTTTTTATTTCTAAGTATTCGCGATATGGCTACAGAGTACGCTTACAACGTGTCTTTTTTCTTTTTCTGAAAAAATTGCTTTCAATGGGAACGCGAAACTGGCAAATAATTATAAGTAGTTTTAAAAAAAAAAAATCCGTTTAGTAAAGACAAATATTTGATACTGAAACTACTACGTTCGTGCCATTGTGATTTTGTGACAAAAGGATAATGTTTCGCTTCGTGTTTTAGAACGAAGATGTACGTATACATACACAGTTTGTACGGCAGTACATATAACCACAGATCTTTATACAACATATGTTACTATATATCTGTTTTATAACATCGAGTATTTTGCTATCTATAAACTAGTCATTGTTGTTTGTGTTTTACGTTCTAAAATGCTCCTTTTCTTATTGTTTTTATATTTCTGTCAACAAAGCACGTAAAAAACATATCTCATTCAGTTTAAATTGACAATTCAGTAATTTAAATCTTTTTTTCAATTTGTCGTAATTTATAACAACTTCCACACTAATGTGTTTCTAATTTACAAAGTTGTTACAAATATATGAAAAACGCATTACATGAACATTAAAACGAAATCTTGTATTTGCGCGGTATAACAACAGCTGCGATAAAATTGATTTAAATCTGCTCAAGAGTAATCAATTTATGACCACACCTTCTTTATCTGTATCTTAAATTGTGCATAATGCTTACATTATAACAACTGCTGTCGACTTAAAGGAGTTTTGTTTCACTTCTAAATATGCCAAGCAAAAAGTCCTCGAATTGAGATGATGTCAATAGATACGAAACTAACTCTAGAGTTTGGAGTGCTTCCTCTCAAAGAATCTGTAAGATGGATATCATGGCCGACTCTTCTTAAGCAGAAGTCCTCTACTTCTGTCTAAGTATCCGCGTTGTTAAGTTTTGTCGATATCAATATTAAAACTAGCTACCCTACCTGTCTAGCGAACATTCCAGTTTTGTTTTTCTGTTTGTGTGCAAATTGTTGAGCGAATTTGATCTGGATGTTTTTGTTTGTTGGAAAATTCTTTTGAAGGTTTCATTTTGTTTTGAAATGTATCGCCATGTTTGTTTTTTCGTGTTTATTTTCTGTGGGTTGGACATCTCAGTAATGGATAATGGATTATTACTACAGTTCTAGTCATTGCTGGAGGGAGTGTGACAACTCAGGTAAAGTAATCATGTGCATTTAATAAACATATTCTTCTTGACATTAATTTATCCACCATTGAACGATATCAAAGTTCACAAACCGGAGACATGTCGTCTGCTATCATATTCTTTATTTTATTTCTTTTAATGTTTATTTGTCCTCGGCAAAAAAATATATATTGACAACGGGTATGTGGAGATCCGCAATGCCCTTTTACAAAATTGTAAATAGATTTTCAAGTACCACCACAGTAGCACAAACTTCCATGCCTTTCGTACTGTAAAAAATGCTTCGTGATCCGGATACACATTTTTTTTTTTTAAAATCGGTTTTTATTTTAGATTGCAACTGTTTTTTTCCTGAATAGAGTTTTTATTCTAAAATCTGTATTCAGGCTTCAATATTTGAAAAAAGACATGTAAAATATTTTATAGCAATCATGTCATTGGTTTTTTGTAAACAATTCGTTATCCTGTAATTGATTAGCATATTCCCAAAGGTCATGACCTTGTGCCTTTATTTTAAGATCCATAGAAACGATTCTATTTGTGGAAGTTGGTGTTAAAGTAATCTGGCCAAGGAATTTTCGAAAGACTTTCAGAATACAAGTTCAAATCTACAATTAATTTTGTTTCAAGAAATGGTATGTTTAAAGTGAGATTTGGATTATTAGATCACAAAAATTCGTATTTATAGTGTTTCACAAATGCCAGTAATATGGCATTCAAGGGTGCATATATGTTGCGTCTCTTTCAGAAGATCAATCGTTACATTTAACCTGATGTTGTTTGCCATCGCTTCATTTTGCTTGATATCGTAATGTTTTTATTTGATACATTTGTTTTTCTTCCCGGTTTTCTTAAATGTTATTTTTTCATTTTTGGAAAACGTTACTTTCAACTGTATTAAACAGTTGTTAATTGTAGTGATCGTTATTTTGAAATCACATGTCAGTCGAGAAATACCGATGGAATTAATGCACACACCATAAAGCCTGAAAAAATAAAATTTCTGTTACGCGCTTAAATATTATGCTATGCGAAAAACGTAAATAGGCACCAATATAGTGCGTAAAGTCTATGCATGTTTTCTGGTGATTTTTAGTCATACTTTTTATATTCTTTTGCATCTTGGTCGTTTTTATTTTTGTTAATTTCTGTTTACTCTCATAGAATTTTTCAGTTTTGTTTCAGAAATGTCCTCAATTAATAATCATATTCTTTTATTTGATTTCACGGTGTTGACCAAGGAAAATACAGAGAGAATTATTTTTAAGTATTCATCGTTACAGAGTATGATAATAAAGCGGGCATTTGAAACATACTGGCATATAGATAAATAATTCTAATAAATCTACCAAGGAAAAGAATGTTTTAAAATAATAATAAAACACATAAAATAAATTTTGAATTCTTAATTAAAATCGGTTTTTACTTACAAAAAATAATATTATTTTGGTTTTAGAATATGTGAATTGAATATACATGCAATGTTGTATCTGACTTGTTTTTGGTTGTTTGGTTGCAAGTATTCCTTTCAATTGTGTTTTCTCATTCATGGTGGCGGAATATTCCTTGTATTTTGTTTGCGAAGACCTTAATGTTAAGTGTTGAAATCAATGTAGCTTTGTTTTTTCCAATAACAATTATTGTTATGAAAAGACGACGAGTTAAGTCCCTTCTTTATTGAATTACATACCCTTCTAAAATTACTTTAATAAAAACAAAATCAAGTTTTTGAACCTACTAATCATAAACAAGAATACAAACGTTTTTATTTTTATTAATGAATTTTTTAGACTTACAAACCAAAACAAAATCAGAAAACGCAAAAACTCTTAAAGATGGAATCAAAGTTTTTGAACTAACTGATCATAAACAAGAATACCAACGTTTTAATTTCAAAATAATGATTTTTTAAACTTACAAACCAAAACAAAATCAGAAAACACAAAAACTCGTAGAGATGGAATATAAAAACAAATTTAAAAACCAGAAGTTCACCAATGATATTCCATCCATTGTGCTGTTCATGTATATGAGAATTTAAAAGCACGTTAAATACTGATGTCAGTTATATATATAGTATGCGCCAACAAGATACTTTATTTACCACTGTCGTCATCAAGTTTTAATTGTTCATTAGCGTGTTTTTATTTAGTATTTCCTCTGTACACTTATGGCACTAAGAAAAATTACGATAGAATTATATAAATATACCACAATGGACCATGACAATTTATAGAAATGATGACACTAAATTATAGAATGTTGTACTCTCGACTGAGTTTTTATTTTTTTCATTTAACTTTAAAATAGTTTGCAATGTCGTGTATATGCTGTGCCACTCATGGGTGTGTATTTCGTGTTATAATACGCATTTTTTTATTGTCACATAGGCGAATATACCACTTAAATATTAATAATTTCATATCAGGATTGTTGTGTCATTGTTGTATTTCATAAACAGTTTTACAACACCTTTATACTTACATTACACAGTCATTCCATGTCATCATACTTTTCAAAGAAGTTTCATCGACCAAATATTTTCTATTTCACAGAGTTTCAAACAGTTGTAAGTACAATCAGGTCAGTCGGTACACGGAGTATCCAAGGTTTTATTTGCGTTGGATGAAATTTTAGCGACTTCATGTATAGCTACGTGAATGAATTATATTTTGAAAATTCATTTGAGAGTAAAACGAGATTTAAGCCACCATTGTGCATTTGAGGACAATTATGTAGTTCACACACTAACACTAACATATTTTTTAGGGTCAACGATTCAGAGTTTTTTTTTTAATTTTTAAATGAGACACATAATAAAAAATCTTACTTATCGCTATAAATTTTATCATATAATCTACGCTCAATGGTTTATTCTCTACGATACCACACTCACCATGTGTCATTCATGAAAATAAACAACTTGAATGGATTTTTCCAATAGCTCAATAGAGGTTTTCCATGTTAATAAAATGTGTCGCTTCAAAGTTATATTTATGAATTATAACTATGTGTAATTTTTAATGGTTCGTGCGTTATCAATGAACTTGAATGAATCCTAACTTCGATAATACGCTACCACACCTTAGAGATATCTTGTCTATATCAGTTGTGTTGCTTGTTATAATTTATGGACAAAATTCCTCTAAAACTTTTTTTTTTTCTCTACTTTTCTTTAATTTAATCAATAAAAGTAAGAGATTTACAACGATGATAACATTTGAAATCATTTTGAACAAGAAATCAATAGATTTAGCATTATTTTGCATATTACAATAAACTGCTAAAATAGGCATATTTTTTTGCAGATAACAAAATATTGATAAAAAGGTTGTTTTTTCTTCATTACAATAAATTTATAAAATTAGCATTATTTTGCAAATTACAAAATACAATTGAAATAATGATTATTTTTATATATTTTAATGGAGAAACATGAGATGATTGCTTGTGCATTTTGTACCAACTTTTCTATTTATTGATACTAATTTCACTATCAATATTATAGATTAGTTGTAACGGGTCTAATCTTATTCTGGTGCTGGACTGTTTGCTGTTTGTTTGTCAATGTCTTTTGCTTTTGTTGATTCCACTTTTCGTTTTTATTCGTTGTTTTATTTCTATTCCTTGTTGTGTATCACAATCTTTATAAAAAATATATTATGCACATTTTCCGCCGTTATTTGACATTGTGCAATACATTCTTTTCACATATAAAAGCGTAATAGACAAGTAACATTTCTTTAAGTTCAAATTATCGAGATCATTTGTTTAATAACTGGAAAATAGACAAGTAAAATGCATAATTTGTGGTTTAAATTTGTGTTTGCCAGACCATTTTTCTAAAAAAGGAATAACAAAAGTAAAATACACGGTTCTAAAAAACACGAACTTTATTTGATTACTTCTTCGTATTAAAGTTCTCGAAATTTGTCATGTTCAGTTTTGGCAATAACAATCACATTTCTTTGAAATGCTATGCCGTCTTCTAGTGGTCACTACCTTACGTTGAAGACGTTAAACAA
>JAUMGZ010174553.1:0-14610 GCA_032359645.1 Pododesmus macrochisma | reverse complement strand
CTATCAAATCTATCATCAAAATTTCCCTTCTTACAACTATCAAATCTATCATCAAAATTTCCCTTCTTACAACTATCGAATCTATCATCAAAACTTGTAATCACAATCAAACGTTTTATCACATATATGTTTTAATTCCAGTTGACAATGGTAGACATAGCAGAGTTTGCTTCTTATCCTTTCTTTATTCACTTAGAATATACCGTGCATTTTCAGTAATTCATTTTTTACTTGAATAATATATTTCATAATCTACATTTTACACTACAGTTTAATTCATTAACGCAACATTCCAAAATAAACTACATATTTTCTCAGCATTTTATTTGATTATTTTTTGTAAATAATTAGAAAAGTAAACAGGTAAAACATAGTATAGCAATTACCTTCAATATTATGCTAGTTTTTACCTTAATTATCTGTTTACATGTAGGTAGAGTTTAAAAATGAAATGTTTTCATTTCATATGAATGATCAGACTGGAATTCCCTAAATTACTTCATATCATAATATGGTAGTTTTAACTCCCCTATGATCCGCTCTCAAATTTAAGATAAAATGTTAATAATTTACACTTACTTGTTCAGAACAAAAACAATTAAATCATGATCACACACACATACATGTACCATTAAGTTAAATTTAATATCATGGTACAGGTATGTGTGTGTGATCATGATTTAATATGGAACTTCCATGGTTACGCTATGGAGATTGACAATATAGGAACACTTCAGGAGCATCTGTAAATATAGAAAGTATACCTCCTCAATAATCCATTTAACAACATACTGAAAGTAACAGGCACATATACAGTAGGATTGTTTTGATATTATACATATCCATGTGACGGACCAAACTTTACAAACTTGACAGATAATCAAGTGTTAACTAGTAAATATATATAAACAGTATTTATGTTTTAAAGAATTATCAAATGTCCATGACCCAGAAACATGTTGTTTAAACATAAACATGATAAACAAAATGTCAATATAAACCTACGGTAAGTAAACACAACAGGTATATATGTATACACATATATATAGCAAGTATACACTATAGCATATGACTGCAGATATTATAATAATATACATGTACTGGTAGTATATATATATATCAATCCTTGTATTGTAATCTTGGATAATTTTATATTTCAGACATTTCTGAATGTTTACACATACGTTTGATAAATCCAATGGTCTTCTGTTTTTCCAACGTTATCAATAATGATATGTGTATGCTACTTGTACAACAGTAGTTCTGTACCTCAGGAGTCTTTTCAATCAATATGTATACTGTATATACAATATAATGTAAAGGATGTGTAGGTTGCAGTTTGATGACAGATCAAGAGGTTCATTAAGTCTACAGTATACTGGTACATACCAGTACTTACTTTAATAAGCTACGGTAGCTAGGAGTGCATTAACACATATACTAGCTGATAATATATATGATTCATCACCACACTCGTCAGCAACACAAAAGCCATTGATACTATGTTATAAAACAAACGTAATTGGTGTCAAACACACCTAATGGTGTTACGTGATGCATTGACGCAAGAAACCTCAATTTAACATACATAGTATATCTATCTCATGAAATCTACACTTTAATCACTTCCCTGTTCATATATATCATAAAAACAAAAATGTCAACAGACTATAGGTATATTTTGAAGTTGAAAGAAGGAAGTAATTTTATCTTATATTCCAAAAGTTTTAATATACATTCCATTGTGCTTGTACAGTGGAGCATGTACAACTTTGGAATACTTCATAAGGTATTAGTGGGTCAAGTCAACCACAGTGACACTGTTGTGTAACATGTACAAGTTACATAACATAAGGGACTTCATAACAGGTAAAATTAAACAAAAACCTATTATATAACTAATATAAGTACATTTGTACTTTGAAGTAAGCATATATTAGACCAAACTAAAATATTTCATAAATTACATGTTAAATAAGCCATGTTTATGCAAGTGTACTAATTAACATTATAACATTCTTGCTCCAAACCTTACCAAAAAAACTAACAATTTATGCAGTGTGCAAAGAACAACTTTTATCTGTGTTGTTTAACAATACAAAAACTGTATTTTAGTTGAAATTTAGATCTCTTAATCTTAATTCAATTAACACATTAAATATATACAGGATGGTAATCAGGGTTTATTTTGCAATGCATTGAACTTGAAGTTGATAAAGCTTGATCAATAATGTCCATAAAAATTATTATAAATTAATACAAAACAAGAGGCCCATGGGGCCTTAACGTCCATCTGGTTGAAATTTGCCCAGTAGTTTCAGAGAAGTCATTTAAAGACATACGGTCAAGTTTACCCCTTTTGGCCCCACCCACCTGTACCCAGGGGGGTCTAGGACTTCATTTGTACAATTTTGAATCAACTTGCTCTAAGAATGCTTCCTGCCAAATTTTGTTGAAATATGCCCAAAAGTTTCAGAGGAGATGTCGTTTAAAAGGAAACTATCAAATTTACCCCCTTTAGGCCCCACCAGACTGTCCCCTGGGGGTTCAGAGACTTCATTTGTACAATCTTGAATCCCCTTCCCCATAGTATGCGTCCTGCAAAATTTTGTTGAAATCTGCCAAATACATGTAGTCTCATAGGAGATGTCGTTTAAAGGCATATGGTCAAGTTTACCCCTTTTGGCCCGCCCACCTGTTCCCTGGGGGGTCAGGTACTTCATTTGTACAATCTTGAATCCCCTTCCCCTAAAGATGCTCCCTGCCAAATTTGCTTGAAATCTGCTCAATAGTCTCAGAGGAGATGTCGTTTGAAGGCATACTGTCAAATTTACCCCTTTTGACCCCGCCCACCTGTCCCCTGGGAGGTTCAGATGCTTGATTTGTACAATCTTGAATCCCCTTCCACTAAGGATGCTTCCTGGCAAATTTGGTTGAAATCTGCCCAGTAGTTTCAGAGGAGATGTCCTTTAAAGCAAAAGTTAACGACAGACGGATGGACGATAGGACTGGATTTGTATGAGAAAAGTGCACCTTGGACCTTTGGCCCAGATAGATTAAAAAGAAGTCTAATTCATTCAAATGTTCTTGAATTTGATACACAGTCAAACCTGCTCTAGCAATGTTAACCCACCAGATCTAGACCATCTTTATTACGTGATGTTCTTCATGATCACAATGACTAGTTTGAAGAAGTTATGTGCACGTAACTATGTTTTAATTGTGTATGCCAACCACCTCTCTTTGGCAATCACTAAAAGTATATCAATGGTTCTCAATATTAATGTCACCATATAGAAATACACAAAATTAGAGAAGGAATGGACTAGTTTCAACACTTTTTTCAAAAAAATGATAGAACCTCTCCAAAATACATACATAGGAGGTACACATCTTTAATGTATATCTAATGACAGATTGAAAAGGAACAGTTGAAAACAGTAGCTGGTTTTTTTAATTGTTTCCTCTCATGATCAGTTTATATATACATGTATGTAAACTATAAAAGGCAACAAAATTGACTACACTGTACTTTTTTGAATAACCAGCTGTAAACCTTTCAGTATTCATAAAACCTCATCAATATAACAACAGAAATATTTTTATACTTGCAGAACCTATGAACTTCCTGTGCATGGCTTTTCGAACAGTTAATTCTGCTACTTTCAACTTCATGATCATTTACATGAACATATTTGGCAAATGATGATACTTTGCATACACAGTAACAATACATGTATACCCATACTTACATTGTTAAGAAAAGACTTGATCAATACAAGGAAGTGAATTGCTTAAGTACTTTATATACATTTTTATATATAGATTACCTGAATATGTGCACAAGGAAGAGAGCTAGCCGGTAAACCTGAGAGCTAGCAGGTAAACCTATAAGTGGTATAGACTTAAGAGTGAAGTATTTACTGCTGATGTCATTCATCATAACCAGGCATTTATGAGTAGACATATAGGTCACAGGTTGTGATCATGGTGATAAGATACCAATACAAATCAGTATGTCGATTGATATATATATATACCAGTACATACTACTGTCTACCTGATCATAACCGTGCAGTAACTATATATATATAGAAAGGCCAACTGACGATAATGTGAACCAAACAAGAAGAAATAAAAGAATAAATCATTATAAAATAGCTTCTGGCTCATTTGCCAAATTCCAGCGAAATTTTAACACGGATCACTTCTTTTGGTGAATTCAGGTTTACCCAAGTTTTACACACTGAACCTTGAAACTAATAATCATTGGAAGAAATATGATCATGATCAATGACAATCTTTTGAATTAACACAAAGTCGGCCGGGATCAAGAACAGGTACCTGCTACTGATGCTCACCTTTAACTGTGTCACACCTATTTGGGGTTTTTATTTTAGAAGTACTAGAAAATATCATTTACATAAGCGGGACTGTGATAATTGCCTTGCAAATTCTATGTACCACTTTCCAGAATTTATTTTAGGGCTCTGTTAATTACATGTAGACATGTACAATGCACTGCAATACTTGCGTCCTACAAAGTAAAAATCTACTTAATTACCTAAAGTTCTATTTTTTGGTAAAGAATAAACTTTTTGTGTCACTTTAACAAATTTAAAAACTCTTAAATCAAATGTTCTTTATGCCCAAAGGTTACTACATACACAATCTTGGTCTTCCAGGTTATTCAAAGAAGATTTTTGACATTTTGTCACATTTCCCTCTTTTTGACCCCCTGGGGGAAGAGCACCACCATTTGCACAAACCTAGAGATGCTTCCTACAAAGTTTGGTTGAAATCAGTCCAATAGTTTTGGAGAAGAATTGAAAAATTTGAATAATAAACATATTTGCCATAAGCATTACATTGTATTGAACTTGCCCCCAAAACGTGTTTCCTAATTTTTTTACCCCAGAGTCACGCTTTGAACAAACTTGGTTCTCCATGCCCAAATTAAGATTACTACATATGCAAGCATTATGGTCTGGCCCTTCAAGTTTCTTATTAAGATTCTTGTTTGTCAAATCTTACCCTTTTTGGCCTCCTAGAAGCACCCCTGGGGACCAAACCACACCATTTGAACAAATCTGCATCCCCTTCACCAAGGATGCTACATGTACTTCCAAGTTTGGTTTAAATTGGTCCACTAGTTTTGGAGAAGGCAAGAAGTTTGAAAAGTTTTCAATGACAATGGACAATTTATTAAGGCTATGTACAGCTCATATGAGTGCAGCACATGAGCCTTTTCGGCTCAGGTGAGCTGAAAGCTAGAATTTGACTTTGTAACAAAAACATGTCTCTGGACCTTTCTCTCTCTCTGACCCAAAAGCAGGCCCATTGGTACTAACTTCTGTCTGGTTTGAACAGCACTATAATTTTGTTCATATTTGATAAGTTCATATATTTAAAAACAAATTGTCAATTTTTCTCCACCATCATTGAACAAATCTGTACATACCTTCTTTATAAAAGAATGCCTCCTACCAATTAAGTTTGGTTGAATTTTATTAGCCCTATGGTTGTGAAGAAGTGGAAAACTTTAAAAGTAAATATATTTTGTATAGTGTTGAAATTCAACAACACCCAAAACGTGTAAAGTTCACCCCTTAATTAAAAACAAACATGGCATTCCTTTTAGGGTTTTCTAGCTACCTAGATAGTAATAAGATATTTTTGAAATGTTTCCCATTTTGGCCCCCTGGAGGCTGATCCCTATCATGATCATTTGAACAAATGAGAATCATGCTTCCTGACAAGTTCCGTTTGAATCGGGCAAATAGTTAAAGAGAAGAAGATGAAAATGTTAAAATGATAAGCTTACCTAGCTGCTTTACCCAAAAATTTGTCACCTATTTTTGACCAAAGAGTACTTGACAGTTGTCATGTACAAAAGTCTCTACTAAAATACAAGCATATAAAGCTCTATACCTTTTGGTTTATTAGAAGATTTTAAAATGTTGTAATTTTTTTTCTTCAATTTTAACTATAGTAACACATCCTGGAGGATGAGACCAATCAATTTAACAAATCTGAAATCCCTTCCCTAAGGATGTCATGGTTGGTTGAAATTGGCACACCGATTTTAATGGAGAAGTTGAAATGTGAAATGTTCAAATAATAATGCTGCAGTGTTAAACTTTAACTTAAAAACATGCACAAGCAAGGTGGCTCAGAGGTAGAGCATTCACCTTGTGATCCGATAGGCACTGGTTTGATTCCAGACCAGGGCAGAGTCAAACCCAAGACGTTAAAATTAGGTAATCTTCTCGCTCCCTATTAAGTTCTCAGCATTACTGGGTAGGAGGAGGACTGGTTGGCTCAGTGTCAGGATCATGTGACTGAGAGAAGTATCATGTCAATACGTCTGTGGTGTGATGTTTCAGTGAGACAGCACTATAAAGTCGCCATCAGTGTGCACTGTCACAAGCAGACACCATCTCAATACGATCTAGACATGAGTTGAAGGATGTGAAACCCCAACGAAACAAACAAACAAATAAATACATGCAACCTATTTTTTACCCCAGAGTTATAAACCAAGCAGAACATCGTTGTCACTTCATTACAATATCACGCCTTGGACATACATGTATCTGGCTCTCTGTGTCCCAAAGTTACTACATACAGACTGAGAGAAATGGTATGTATGGGAAATATCTTAAGACGAGGTGATAGCTGAGTCATGAGATAACATACATACCATCTCTCGACTGAGATAATTCTATCTTGTACTGAAACAGGTATGCGAGATTCTTTTTCTTGTGCTCTTATAGCGAGTAAACTTTGAAAGAAACAGTAACATGTGTGCATTAAACCATTTATAAGCTCTTGCAATACTGCCCCCTAGGTTTACCCCCATCATTTTGAACAAATCTAAATACCCTTAAACTTACACCTGCAAAGATTAGTTGTATAATCGGTCCAGTAATTTTGGAGAAGAAGTAGAAAATGTGATGAGCTTGCAACAGACAATGAACATAATTTGCATGGAAAAAGACATCTTTTGACCTTCAATCCATAAGGATTAAAAAGTCATAATGATGTCATTTAATTAGCATGTAGTACTCCTCAATGCAATGATGCACAATTATACTAAATTCTTAAAGGGGGAAACATCATTCCTAGCTACCAGCACTCTTCATAAGAAATTGTCACAGTTACATTCTACATGTGATGTGCATATATTTTGTTGTCTTACATAAATTTTTACAGTCACAACTTGTGTATACACTGTTATGGAGGACTGACAACAGAGACTTCTGTGACATATGGTTGTGCATGATGGAAACATTTTTTGCAGTCATGACATCTGTGAAAATGTTGTACAGGACTAACATGCCCTTGTAGTCAAGACCTGTGTTACAACATGTTGTGCAGGACTGATAATTATATAACTAGTCTCTGTAAAGGACATCTGTGAAATGTACGTACATTTGTATACAGAACTGACAAGCCCTAGTACAAAACTTTTATTTTATTTGTTTGTAGTCAAACCTTTTATGACAAGGTTGATCAGTCATAATTACAAGTAGTCTTTGCAGTCAAGAATTATGTGGCAAGGTTACAAGGTTGGGTAAAACTGACAAATATTTTTTAAAATAAAAACTTCTAGATCTGTGACAAGGTTGTCCAGTACGGACAACAGTCCTTGTCTTGGGACTTTTGTGAAAATGTTGCACAGGGCTGTCAAGTCCTTGTATTCATGCACCAGTACCCTTGTGCCAAGTTGTTCACAGTGATCATGACAAGCTTGTGCTGAAAGGTAGCTAATCATAGATAATAATATCAGAACCATTTTTTTAAAGGTTAAGCAGAACTTACGACTAGTCTTTGAGCAGAACTTACGACTAGTCTTTGAGCAGAACTTACGTCTAGTCTTTGAGCAGAACTTATGACTAGTCTTTGAGTTTAGCAGAACTTACGACTAGTGTTTGAGTTTAGCAGAACATATGACTAGTCTTTGAGCAGAACTTACGACTAGTCTTTGAGCACAACTTACGACCAGTCTTTGAGCAGAACTTACCACTAGTCTTTGAGTTTAGCGGAACTTACTACTAGTCATTGAGCACAACTTACAGTACGACTAGTCTTTGAGTTTAGCAGAACTTACGACTAGTCTTTGAGTTTAGCAGAACTTATGACTAGTCTTTGAGCAGAACTTACAACTAGTCTTTGAGCAGAACTTACATCTAGTCTTTGAGCAGAACTTACGTCTAGTCTTTGAGCAGAACTTATGACTAGTCTTTGAGTTTAGCAGAACTTACCACTAGTCTTTGAGATTAGGGGAACTTACTACTAGTCATTGAGCACAACTTACAGTACAACTAGTCTTTCGAGTTTAGCAGAACTTACGACTTAATTCTTTGAGCAGAACTTACGACTAGTCTTTGAGTTAAGCAGAACTTACGACTAGTCTTTGAGCAGAACATACAGTACGACTAGTCTTTGAGTTTAGCAGAACTTACGACTTAAGTCTTTGAGCAGAACTTATGACTAGTCTTTGAGTTTAGCAGAACTTATGACTTAAGTCTTTGAGCAGAACCTACGACTAGTCTTTGAGTTTAGCAGAACTTACGACTTAAGTCTTTGAGCAGAACTTACGACTAGTCTTTGAGTTTAGCAGAACTTACGACTAGTCTTTGAGTTTAGCAGAACTTACTGCTAGTCTTTGAGCAGAACTTACAACTAGTCTTTGAGCAGAACTTGGGACTAGTCTTTGAGCAGAACTTACAACTAGTCTTTGAGTTTAGCAGAACTTAGAACTAGTTTTTTAGTTTATTAGAACTTAAGACTAGTCTTTGAGCAGAAATTATAACTAGTCTTTGAGCAGAACTTACGACTAGTCTTTGAGTTTAGCAAAACTTACGACTAGTCTTTGAGTTTAGCAGAACTTTGTGTTAGAAATTTTATGGTAAGGTGACAATATTATGCAGAATTTGAAATTTCAGACTTTAAAGTTGTATGGAGAAGTCCAGGGCCTTTATGAAGTTAAAAATCCACACAAAAGAGATGAATCGAGACTTTCAAAGAAAATACATATATACAACTTCAGGTGACTAATCTTTTTATACCATTTATGCAGTACCTCGTACATACCCTATACATGTCACAATATAAGGGCATTGACCAAAGGCATGCACTGCTTATTCATGTACATCTAGGTAGTTGTACATCAATGCTGAACAATGAAATATTATTGCTGAGAGACAGTTAACGTTCTTGTGTCAAGATCAGAGCACAAATGTATTTAAAACAATTCCCTTCTTATCCTGTAGGGAGGACTAGTACTTCCAATTCATAATTCTGCTACAATAAATTCCATATTATGAAATAAGCAAAGTAAGACCAAGAGGCAGATAATATGGAACACTTTATTAGATGATAACAGGTTGATTGATTCTATTATTTAACTATGACAGCAGGATTTGAATTTTTTAAGATTTTATTAATATTAGATCTAAAAATAAGTTGCAAAGAAAGTTAATGTAAAACAAAACATTGCCGTGTACATGTGCTGGTCACTACAATGACGGAATGCAGAATAAAAATGGTATAATTTTCAAAAGTCGCTAAAATGTCTAAAACATGGATATATTTATATAAAGTGAAGTAGGTAGATCTAGGTGTCTTTTTTTTGTTTCTGTCAATAACAATCCACTTTCTGTGGCCGAAATGAGGCGATGTCCCAGGTTGATTTTCAGGTTTGAATATATAGTAGGTTGACAGAAGCTCTCTCTGAGTCTCTGTGCTTATATCCGAAGTGAAATAAAACCTGGGAGAGCTTCCACAGACGCTAACCAGATACACAATATTCATAATCACAGTGTTAGAAATAACGGCTTGCCCGACAAAGTTCAAATCCTGTAGGGCAAGTAAAACTCAACATGGACTCTGCCGACGGCAACTCGAAATATCTGTGTCTATTTGTACTTTCACTACTTTGATCGAATTCCACACATTTTTACTTTTGCCCTGACTTTTATTGATAATTTACAAGTTAATGTGGATGCATCATCTATTGAGTTTGATGTCAGATGAAGAGTATGAAAATAATACAAAAATGCAATCTGAATCATGTCTCCGATAAATATGATATTTTTAAGAGGAAAGAGACAATATTTTGTGTGAGACACCCCCATCTCAAACTCCAGATCTTGCTTCAAAGCAACAGTCATTTTGGGGCGCTATAGAGAAAATGAATTTTGAATAGACAAGACTGTACGCTAAATCAAAATGACGACGATTACTACTATATAATGAAAATAATACTGTAAATCATATTTTTGTTAGCAAAAACTAATTACACTGACAGGGTAAATGTGCAAAGGATGTTTACAAGGAATTGTGAGATTTATTGACATGTAGCAGTACTTGAAATGATAAACAAATAATGTCAAAAATACTAGTCTCTTGAATATTGTCTCCGTTATCGCCAAAACTTTGTAGATTCTAAGTGCTCCGCAATTTGTTATCAAAATGTAACTTTTAGTGGCAAGCTGCAATCTTGTGGGGCAAGCTGAGTTTTACTTAAAGTTGACCTCCAGGCAAGTTCAGTAACAAAATGATTTCTAACACTGTAATCATATATGTGCACGTTGCTGTATTCATCTGTATTCTTACTTTTTTATAGGATTTATGGATTACTGATATTCTGACGGTTGACTATCCGCAACCACAGCCAGTTCAAACAGTGTTAAGTTCACAAGATCAGTATCAGTAGTGCTGTCTGAATTTGAAAACATAACCGTCACATGTAATAGTCAAAGTTGACTAAAGAAGAAGACTTCGCTAACAGGTCAAGCTCATGTACGGTACTATAGTGAAGTATACCCACTGTACGTTTACTTGGGATAAGAATGTACAAACGTTTTTAAATACCGTTTTTACCTTGAATTATATATAAAACTGTCCCACAATTGTGAATGCACGATTCGTCAGTCAACAGGAATGCAAAATGGCGAGGTCCTATTTTTACGTTTCGGGAAATCCCCTCAGTTTCCACACTTCCGGTATACGTAAAGACAAAACCAAATACATATCCGGAGATGTACGACCACCCCTCTAAATGATGAATCAAACAGATTCCTAGTGTCATTTTACAAGTGAACGTGCCGTCATACACGTTTACATGTGACAAGTATTTCTCAGAGAAGTACTTCTATTCTGTAGCATCGGTAGATCAATTTTATAAATAAATCTACAAATATACCAGTGAAATAACTGAATACTGAATGACTCTGTCTTTTCACCTTTGATGATATAAAGTGTAGACGTGTGGATATTTTTCCAAAATGTGAGCAATCAATTGGCACTGTAACAGACGTGAACTGATTATGTCAAATGGAGGATATCATATATAATGTTATGCTCCTTGCACATACAAAATATACGTACAACATTTTTGTTTGCCATACAACTACACGTAAAATACTGTCCCAGCAAGTGTATAGACACTTAATATGTAACAAATGCATTATTTTTCAAAGGATATTCATTCTTCAAAATGTTCAAAAATTACACCAAAGTATGACAAGCATTTAACCCTGGTGTCGATATATGGGCATCAATCAAATATAACAATGAGTGGAGGTACAGGCAAAATTATATGAAACAAACTTGATGACTTCTTGGAGAAATATATACATTTATTAATAGCTGGAATTTGTTGGTCTGTTTTGTTTATAAGTATTTGCATATATAAATGGTACATTTTCTTACTTTAATAATAATTACCCTCCCCTACCAACAAAACAAAAAGTAAAGAAATATTTGATAAAAACAAAAAATTTTGAACACGCTTTCTGTCGCATTACAATTATGACCAAGTGAGTGCTTTCAATAAAATTGGCATTTGCCCAAATTCTTCCACGAAAACGCTTTATTTCTTGTCAAGAAAAATCCCGCCCAAGTTTTTCTGAGCACGTTTTTTGGTAATAACTTTATTATTTGTTTTATTTTAAAAGAATTTTAAATAAACAAGTTGTTAAGCAAAATCTGTATTTATAGCCTATCTATAGTTCGCGCTATATGAAAGCTTTAATAATTAAATTAATACGAACTTACTAAAGAATTCGAAAATTAGTTTAAAAATTGTATATTTCCTAGTGATATTCAAATTCTTTTGATACGAAAATGACGGAGATTCATGTTAAGTTAAAAACAAAACTTCCTACGCACTATTTTGAATGCTGTCATAATTTCAACTTTTCGAAAAATACACGAAGTCATTGATCGTTGTCGCATGATACAATGCCTCCATGTGTCGTCATCGTTGAGGCTAGCAGCGCACATATTCTACGAACTCTTACTCGTATGTTACATTACTTCTCAATTTCGCAACAATCTTTGGATAGTATTAATTAGTTTCAAAAGGATAGTAATAAACAGAATAAGACAGGTGCAAGATTATAAACTAAAATTACCTACATCCGTACTAAGGATGGTCATTCAGTACATAACTCGAATGAGTCCATGGTGCACCAACCATCTCATTTCAAATTGTCTCTAAAGCTGAACGGAATACCATCACAGAAATGCAGAAACAATGGTAGTGTATTGATTAGACACAATTCGCATTCTGTATATTTAATTCTTGTTTCTCAAAACTTTATAGAATTACTATACCAATTAGTTGTTTGCGTGCGTGTGTGCGTGATAGCGTGCTAGCGTGCGTGCGTGAGTGTTAATATCTAAGCGTAATGTATCTTAACGGAACCAGTTTCAATTTCTGTTATTTTTTAATTCTTAGGAATACGACAACGTCTTACAGGACCAAGACGCGGACCTACACCATTGATCATTTTGTACATATTTACATCTTACGAGTAAAATATATTTCATATTCATAAAGACACTTAAATTTCTTTAAATTAATAACAGTGCAAAGGAGCAAAAAAGAAGGGACCGGATCGGCGCGCTGGTAAAGAGGGAATTCCGAATGTCTGTAAGGTAAAATTCTGTAATTTATTGTCAAACTCTCTTTGGTACGTAATGTAACCTGAGCTTGTGTTTCTGTTTGAACTGACCTAACACTTTCTGTAATATTGTTATTTTTCTTAAGAGTGACCTCTCGCTACATAAAAATGAAGAAGTATTATTTCTTTCTGACCGAAATGGAAGTTTGTGTAACATTGTAGTATATTTACAGGTGTTCATAATGACTTTTTTCTTCAAACTTTGGTCGGTTTTCCTATTCTGAATGAGAAAAATATATAGTTTTACAAGGCTCCTTATGTGTAATTCATTTTTAAGGATGTCCGGTGACCCGAGTTAACATTTTTTATACATCCTGTTGTACACGCTATCTCTTATCAACACAAAACAGAATACTTCTAATGGGTTCAACTGTGACTATATTGCGTCACCATGATGATATTTGTACAGTTTTATCAGTTGTTTGCAGCAGACTTCAAGACCAATTTTCGTAGCACAAGGAAGTCGACCAACATGGGTTGGGAACAAACAATATTTAGCCAAATATTTCTGAATGCTATCCAACTAACGTCAATATCTTGGATTTTTATTTATTGAAGTTTTTTGAGAATTACCATGTTTGTTTAAATCGAATAAGAATTATTCTCAAATAATTTCACAATTTTTTCAAAAGATTTTAACTCGCACGAAGTAAATCCTAGAAAGATGTCCCACTGTCTGTCCATATGACAAGTCAACTAAACATTGATTCATTCAGTTACATAAGACGGTAAAAACTTTAAGAAATATATTACAAAATTTATAACATATTTTATATAGTTTATAAGATATCTCATAAAGTATATAAGATTTCTGATAAAAGTTTTTACCGTCTTAGGTCAATGCATAAATGTTTAGTTGGCTTGCCATGTGTCCAACATACTCAAAAAATATGAACCTGCTGTAAAGATTAACTTTTGTCTGGAAACCATTGCTATTATACGATTATCTTTATTGGATTTCATACATCAATATGAAGACAACAAAGACCTCAAAAATAAAGCCGTGTGGAGATAAACTCTTACAACGACCTTAAAAATAAAGCTGTGTGGAGATAAACTCTTACAAAGACCTTAAAAATAAAGCCGTGTTGAGATAAACTCTTACAAAGACCTAAAAAAAAAGCCGTGTGGAGATAAACTCTTACAACGACCTTAAAAATAAAGCCGTGTGGAGATAAACTCTTACAAAGACCTTAAAAATAAAGCCATGTTGAGATAAACTCTTAGAAAGACCTTAAAAATAAAGCTGTGTGGAGATAAACTCTTACAAAGACCTTAAAAATAAGCCGTGTTGAGATAAACTCTTACAAAGACCTTAAAAATAAAGCCGTGTGGAGATAAACTCTTACAAAGATCTTACATTAATCCAGTGAATATAAATCTTCTTTATAAAAAGATCCAATATTAAATCTGCGTAGAGACCAACTCTTATAAAGACCTTACATCAAACCAGTGTATATAAAACTTCTTTATAAAAAGATTCAACATTAAATCGGCGTGGAGACCAACTCTTACAAACCTGACATTAAACTAGTGTATATAAAACTTCTTTATAAAAAGATCCAACATTAAATCGGCGTAGAGACCAACTCTTATAAAGACTTGACATTAAACCAGTGTATATAAAACTTCT
>JAUMGZ010174542.1:0-14611 GCA_032359645.1 Pododesmus macrochisma | reverse complement strand
TATGACGTTGCGGTCCAATCAAATGACGTATAAGCAGTGTGATAACAACTTGACCGGTTTGATAACACAAAGTGATACCACACTGCACAACGATGTGGTAACACGCAAATTATGTGAGAAAAATAGTTATCACATTGTATTCTTATTTCTTTTCCAATCTCGTTGATAATATTGCAAAAATTTGCACGTAGTAAAAAAAATTTAAACATCGTCTACCTGTATCATACACATGTATACATACGTCCGCTCTATAGAATTTGTGAATTCCAGGCGAGACAGCTTGTCGAGTGAATTTTTCTTTTTTCAGTTTAAAATTATATCTTAATGTTATTCATTGGCAAAGATAAAAAGCTCGAGTATAAACATAAAATTTGACGCTAGCATACTTCAACCATCTTTAGCATCAAACAAAATCACTGTGACCGATCTCGCTAGCTTGTCAGAGTTGACTCCCTTCTTCTCGCTGTCGTTCTATGAGTTTTAGGTGGATTCCGCACGCACAAATGATAGTAGTATTCTCACCGTCGTTATACATGCACTAAGTTTCAAATTAATAAGGTCATTTAAATGTTTAGTTTACTATCGTCAAGCAATTTTTAACACAAATTTCTCTATTAAAAAATGTCTAAACTTGTTTTAATTGGTACAACTGGCATTTTGTTGATCAGACTGAGCACCTTTTACTCAAAAAGTCAAGATGTGATGACAAATTAACTAACATCCTGGTTTCATATTGTTGAAAGACGATTAAGAATTTAATTTGGTTAATAACAAGATTTAACAAAAGTAGTAACATTGTAAAAAAAATTGTATGAAAACTGGCAAAATCACAGGTTTGTAAACGAGGATATTGCAAGTAAATAGGACACTGCAAGTAAATGCTTGTCGGAGAGACCGTGAGCCCTGTACGTTCCGACGGTTAAAGCATCAACACTGCATATGTGTTACTGCCCAGCACGGATGGAATTTAGTCTGCCATACTTTTTCTGATTTTCAGGTGCATACCGCTATGTGAATTTAATTCGACACGACCGTTTGACTATGTTCTAAGGGACAGGTACAATCAAACCTAATTAAAATCATATATTGAATTTTGAACTACATTTCAGGAAACGGGAAGAATTAGATTGATTGGGCAAGGTCAAAATTCCTGATTGCCAATTTGCATTTGCTGGCTACATTGTACAATGTAGGTATGCATTATCATCTACAATCTGTAGACTGTTATGGTATAATCAAATCCAAATGTAAACATTCCAGAAAGTGTGAAACCACAGTGATATAGATCTATGATGATACCAAGTTTTTTTTGTATTTATTTAATGGCGGACGAATGGCTTACGTGTATAATGAATCAAGATTAGCTTTTTAGTCATGAACTAGATTGCCTTCAGTGTTTTTGGAGAAAATGAAGGAACTGGGAAAACAACACGAATATGTGTGTCAATTTAATGAATAATCGTTTATATCTACTTTTGAGATACAATATTTAGTATTGAAAGTTCCTGCTATTACCAAATACCTGGATTCCATTATACTATTATAAGTGACTCATAATTTTGATTTTTAAAAACATGGAATGTGCATTCTCTTTAGTGATCCAGAGATGCGTTATTAGTGCCACGGTCGTCGTCTCCGAGAATCTAGTCTCAGGTAAACAGACATTGAATACACAAAAACATTTGTTAGAACGGACTATAGCTAAATGCATTATTTGACCCTGCATGGATATTGTTTACTTGCGATTGGTTAAGGTAAGGTCAAGGTCGGCACAATTCAACCCTCTAACAAAACACACTTGAGTCATTCAGTGTTTAAACCGTAGCAGATAAGCCTTATCATGGATTGCGTACAAAATATAACAGAAGTGGGATAGTTTTAATGGAAGCTCTTTATCACATATGGTCAACATGGATTCTATTTTGTGTCGTTCAGTTTTGTGTGTTTTAATAGTTTTATTTTCTGTTTGTTCTGGGATAGAGTATAAGCAACAACAGGAAGACACGGACGTCGCAGGTAAACTAACTTTGGTTCGTCTTTGTCGTGGACAATACTGAAAAGTAGCTCGTCTTTTTAACACATGAAGAAACATATTACCAACAGATATTGGCAATTTTCTGTGTCAATTGAAAGCCATTACTCCATCAGTTTATAAATTAAGAAAAATAGTCTGCACTTGTATGTAAACAGCCTTGAAGTTTGTACTATTATAACACAGACCTCTACTATACTTACAAGTAGTATATCAATCTATGATTAGAATTCCAAGGGTTTGTAACGTAGGGATTTAAGGCTATGTTTCATTGCCAGGTTTTGGTTTCTTTGCACCCTCTATAAGTAGATATACTATACTAAGCACACTTGTACTGTAACATAAGACACAACTTTAGTTTTCAAGTTATTAACCACAGCAGTTTAGTTAAAGTTTGAAGAGTTCATATTGTCTTTAGCACAGTTTTTGTTTATTTGTCAGATTGATTTAAGTTTGTTGACGTCATCCTTATGAAGCAGTGATTTTTCTTCATATTTTCAAAAGTGTCTGTTGGAACAACATTGAGCTCCATGAGTAACATGAGTAATATGCAAAAGTTTTACATATGTTTAAACGTTTCATAAATTCTGTACATCATGGGGTTATTGAGCATATATCCCTTATGAAGCTCAATGTCAAATCAAAGAAGATCTATAGTGGGTAATACCAAATGCACTGACTACCGGTATGTCAATATATATAGGATAGTTGATAGTGGAAAGTAAATAAAGTCAATGCTTTTATTCCTGCTATAATATTAGTTCTACAAGCCCTCATTTAACAACTCTTATTTGAACTGCAATAAATACAGGCTACATGTATAACCATGTACCTCTCCTGTCACCACATTTGTATATATGAATAAAAGTTAATCTATAAATCTAAAAGATACGATTATCAAAATTTACCCTACACAAAATAGTATATGCCATGAAAACATTGTAATCGATTTTATTTGTATCATATGGAAATTTATGGACTTCTATATATATTTGTAGAATGTTCCTAGTTTGTGCAACACAGTGTTTCTGTGAAGATTGAATTACTTAAGTTGCGAGGCTGAAATCTTATGAATCAACTATCACCTTGTCTTAGATATATCATATTTACATGCACATCATTCCTAATGGTTGAAATAATTCAATCCTGCATAGGAAGTACAAGATTCTATTATTCTTATCACATGTTGTATAGTGTGATCTTGAAATACACTAATGTTTGCATACAAACTAAACTTAAAGTGTTCCCACAATATTCACTTTGAAAAGTTGCAAGATATGTTTAATTTGTTATAATTTAAACTGACTCCCAGTTTTTTCTTGGTTACCAATGTGCACAATATCCCCATGTCCCTTTGATAGTGACACATTGTAACAGTTTTTTTTATGAGGGGTAAGAACTACGTCTTTTCATGCCTGCAGCGAAATATGTAGTTCTCATCTAACACAATTAGTGTTTGCCATGCCATATGGCTAGTGTGGATCCTATAAATCACACTTCACATTTTTATGCACATATAATGTACATGTACATGCATATACCTAGGCCTGTAGTCTAGTCATTTGTCACAAATCTACAATGTAGTAAAGCAGATTCTGCAACAAAATCCATGTAATCAGACAAAACTTTCATCATGAATTAATCTTCAGCAAATCTTCTGAGGCAGTGTATATATATATATATGTTGAATAAAAGATGGCAGCTGTGTCTGTTTTCAATTGCATACAATGTACCGGTATGCATGAAGAATATATCCATATATATATATTTAAGTACATGTATAATTATATTTAATTTACCTGTTTTCAAAGATTAACCTTATAATATATATTCTTTTTCATGTGTATTGTACATATTTACAATGCGTTTTGAACTTTTCCTCATTTTTTCTTTCAACTTCAACACTGCATGTACATAATGTACGAATACGAAAGCTTTATTTTGATTCGATATATTACAAACATATATGACGTATGTACATACATTTTGTATGCATGATAACATGTAATTAAGTTGTTTGTCTGTTTGTTGTTTGTTTGTTTAATTAGGGCTTAACGTCACTTCCAGAATCTTTTACCTATATTGTGACAAAAGACCAAAGGAGAAAAACCAAAAGATATGACAGGAAGAGAAGCGGTGACAGGAACAGGAAACGAAAGTAGCAGAGATAGTTCAGAAAGAAGGATTAGCCCATGCAACAGCGTTTCCATCTACTCTTCTATAGAACTTTACATTGGGATCTTTATCGTGCCAGGGGGTTAAAAATCCCTGTACACAGGACCGCCAGCTTAGCCTCCCCTCCGAAGGGCGTGCAGATCTTTGTCTGGCCTCTTCCCTTCAACCTATCTGACTTGAATATTTGATCCTACCAAAAACACACTCCCATCAGCATACATGTAGCTCTCCAGGTCATCAAGACGTGCAAACTTCCCTACAGCGATAAGGTGTCTAGCACATATACAGGGAAGCAAAAATACATGTAGATACTATACAAAAGTCAACACAATTAATTCCCCTAAAGGCATGATTTTCTTCCTTTTTCCATATAAGATTTATATACAAGCATATGCGTGTACATGTAGGTAAAAATAAAAATACAGTTGTTACAATCCAATATACATGATATACCTTTAAACAGTACTTGTTACATATGAATCAATATGTTTAGTAAACAATGGGCACTTTTAATTGTGTAAAGTACACATGTACATGTATGTCCATGAATACATATGCATGCAATAAAGTGTGTTTGCAGTATATTGCAGACCATGAAAGTATATATATTAAGTTTACATTATGAATACAATACATGTATTGTATAGATATTATACATTGACTGTGTATATATGTTTAGCTTATAGTTATACATGTACATGTAATTTACCTTTAATAGAGTTGTTGCAGGTGACATCACTGGTCCGCCATGTTGGAGGGCAAGCTTAGATCATAAGATGCTGTAATCATATTATATACATGTAGTGGAAAAACAGGGTGTAGAAAATGTGTGATAAATTGGTCATGTATGCACGGAATTTCATGAAATTAATATATTTGGAAAGAATTAAAATCATGCTTTGTAATGATGTAAAAGAAAATGTATTTTATTTGAATTTGTAGCATCTGTGTGACTATGGCCAAATTTAGAAAGATTTTATAGTCAACACTGGTTAAATCGCCAGTTTTGAGTGACCTGCAAATCTTAGCCTCTATTATGCTGTCATGAAAACTGGTATTTGAGTGTACATGTATGTGGAATTGTGCATGTGCATGTATGTTTTGTTTAATTTATTAGGGTTTAACGTCCTTTCATCTCATGTGCTGGTAGACTGTTGTTATGATTCCCAGGTTGGGGGTTCGAATCCTAGTTGAGTCAAAACCTATTTAGATGTTAAAATTAGGCAGCCTTAAGCTTCTCACTCCTTGCTTAGCGCTAGCGCTCAGCATTACTGGGTAGGAGGACTGGTTGACTTGGTGTCAGGATAATGTGACCGAGTAAATTATCATGTCAATGTGATTGCAGCTTGATATTTCAGTGAGACAGCACTATAAAGTCGCCAACAGTGCGCATTGATTGCGATTTTATATAGTGCTGTCTTACTGAAATATCATGCCGCAGATCTACACATGTTGACAATGCACTTAGCACTTATATATATATATCTACATGTACTTGTTCTATATATGGTGTCGGTACAAGGCATATATACTACCACTGATACTCGGTGTACTTGTGCATAATTTATTATTATCATGATTATTATGACCAGAGCTTTCAGCCCCTGTAAGTTATTTAGAAAATTGTATTTTCTTCCTCAATTATACAAAAGGAATAGTGGAAGCTACATGCATACATATGTAGCAGTAATTTTAACTACTGTATACATTGTGATGCAGATTGCCATCAGTAAATATCAGTTTCCCTGTCCTTTTAAGTTTGCCACATGCACTTTACAGTTTAATTATTACTGTCTTTTAGTTGAACTTAAAGACCCATAGACATGATTGACATAAAGTTCATGTTAACAGATTATCAACAGTTTGATAATGAGGAGTATAACATATTGATATCAAATTTAAAGTATATATAGGTTCCTCAACGAGTTATGGTTGGATATCAGGTTTTATATCTCACTCGAGTTGGTTAACTTTCAGATTTTACTAAAGGAACTGAGGCTTTGGATCAGCGTGATATACATACATGTGCATGTATATTTTAAAAAAAATTATACTTTATACAAATACAGTATACATGTATACGTATTATCTACAATGTAGCTTTAGATCTAATAATATATATATATTATAATATATACAAGATGGAAAAATAAAAATATAAATCCATGAAACAAAATTAAGTTCTATATTTACACTAGTACTGTACATATACATATATAATAGCTACAAATGTAAACAGGTATAAACATGCGTGTGTGTGTGTGTGCATAGCTCTTGTTTCTTACCGGTATATCTTATCATAGCCCAACAGAGAGAACATAATCAGACCTTTTCTTTATTACATATATTAGAATTAAAAAAATGTATTAATGATATATATATATACATATTTACTTCTTTACAGATCGTCCTTTTCCTTCTTGGACAATGGTACACAAACGTAATATAACTTGTGGAGGAAGTTTTCAAAGTGGCCTTAAATATCCAGCACAGACCTGGACATGTGCTGATGCCAGGTAATGTTCCAAATATAACATAAATCTCATCTTTCCACCAATATAAACGTGTGTGTGTGTGTTTTAAATTCATGACATATTTAATTTCAAATTCCCCTCTAGAAATATTGCAATGGTTTTAATATTTCATTTATAGAAATTTGTCCAAGGTGCGATAATATAATATATATGTGTATTACCCCAGAGTATGTGGTATTTAAATATCCTCAGTAAAGGTAGACTGAAAAAAAAGTCTTTATTCAATTTACAAAAACTATATACTTTAAGTCAGGTAGTTTTAAATTTCACACACCCATAATTGTTTGAAATGCATATGTCTTCAATGGGGAAACAGCTTGAAATTCAATTACAAATGCTCAAGTTATTCTTCTAAATATCAATCCTGTAAAAATATTTGAAGTCACAGCAGTGTGTATGCATTAGGTTTTTCTTCAAGAATTATAAGCACCCTAACTATGCACTTAAATGGAACCTGATATGCATGTGCGATATGCATACTATGGTGTAAACAGCAGTTGAAATGTGGTGACCTAATAAAATATCAGAGCTTTACTTTAACTCTTGTTGTTTGCAGTTTAGTTTTAAAAACTATATATTGTATATAAGTGTATGCATGTAATCTAGAATATAGTTAAAGTTGATATATATTGCTTCTGCTTTTATTACGTAAGGCTGTACATATATATATGAGAATTGAGCTAGGAACAATTTAAGAGTCATTTAAGACTCTTTTATGTGGTTTGTGTGCGGGTTGTATTATATTATTACATGTTTTATTATGTGGTGCATTTACTTAATAGGTGTTAAACTTGTGTCATATTATAAAAAATCATAAATATAGAGCTTATCAAATGGGTGACTTCACATCCCTTCCTTATCTATTGTTGCTTATTTAGTAAAACATATTCCAAACCTAGAACTAAAATTCCAGACCAAGGCATATGTACATGGGTTATAAATATAGCTCTGCCTGTTATTATATATAAATGTCATATGCAACAGCTGCTACAGCAGTTATAATTCAGTGTATGTAACAGAGCATGAACTATAATGTTCTCTTGGTCAATTAACACCCCAAGTCAGGACATTTGAAAAGAGGAAGAACTTGAGTGTGTGACATATGTATTAAATTTCACTTTTATTAAAGGGTACATTACATTATAAAACCATTACAATTATGGTTTATTTTAGGATGAGTACCTTTCGGTTCTACAATTTAAGCTGCATTCGTTTTGGTACCTATCATTTATTAATGCAGGTTCAAATTTTATTTTTACATCGGTTTAAATGTAATAAGGTCTTATGCAGTTATATAACCAACATTAATTTTCATTGGCTTGGATGGCAGTGCATGTACAGTGATTAGTTTATTTCTTTGGGAATTTGTACTTCATGCTTTATGATGTAAGGATGCTGAGACTGAGAGTCAAACCCTATCAGCTTAAAGTTGGTGATAAACATATACTGTGCCATATTTGTACTACATGCTTTATGATGTAAGGATACTGAGACTGAGAGTCAAACCCTATAAGCTTAAGTGAAAGCATGCAAGCTCTCAACTTGTGGATGAAATACGACATGAGTGTTGATGTCACCACTATTTTTATCCTAATATTTATAGCATACAGACTGTATATATGCAGGTATCTGATATTAAAACGTTTATTTTGCATCATTGCTTTTAGCTTCATCTCCAGATCATTTTGACCAGGAACTTTTTGTTTTAATTCTTGATGCTAAAAGTATCTGTATTCATTTCACAGGGTAAATGGATTACGTTTAGCCTATGGCTTATACCCAGGTATTGGAGTAGATGAAAGATGTACAGAAACGAGAGGACAGGATGAGTTAGCACAGATCTGTCGAGTGTTAATGAAGAGCATTGAGGTGAATAAACCTCTGTGGGCAGCATTTGTAAGTATTCCCTCCATCATGTCCATATACTGTTGACATTTCAAAAACTGCAATACAAGTAGTTCCTCAATAATTTGTGACAATTGACATTTCAGTGTCTGCATGTAAACTTGTATTTTCTAGTTACCATTCAGCAGCTGACATTTTGGAAAATATTATTTATAGATTATGTACACAGTAAATGTATTCAATAAATTATATATCTACAGCTGTTCAGTGTTAGGGGCCTCTTGTGGATGAAGCCACAGGATATTAATTTTCTATCTATTATATAGTACTGTAAATCTATAGACATACTGAAAGAACTTTATTGATTTGATATCGTGATGTAAACATGTACCGCGTAAGTCTTCTTTAAAATTACATGCTTGAGCTCACTTATTGCTAATCAATATAAAAAGTAATCCAACTAATGACTACAATTGTCATCAAATCTATGAAATGACAATATTTTTGATGATTGAATTAATAGCATTTATAAGCATGATAAGTACCATTTAATGATCCATTGTAAAGTTATCCTAATGCCAAATGTTAACATTTTAAAACTGATTATTATATTTCTAAAATTCAGAATATCAAACTTTTCTACACTATGAACATGCAGAATGTCACTCCACACTTGCATAACATGGCCACTACATAATTGTATCAATATATCTCCTTTTTTAGTCCCTTTCTGGTCCAATCTGAGGGGACTAGAGTTTTAATTACGCTCCATCTGCCAGTCAGTCTGTCTGTCCCACCTTGTGAATGCAACTCCTTTTAAAGATTAATTCACACAACAATGCAACTTTGCAGACATGCTTGACACTATAAAAGGATGCCCAGGACACATTTAAAAGAATGTCTGTTTCCCCTCCCCCGGGTCTACCCTTTGTTAACAGACCCGGCAGGCAGGTACTTTTTTTTTTCCAACTGAATGTCATGGATGGTTTGACTTGTCCACTGGAGGCCACTTAAGAGTTGTTTGTGCTCAATTTGAGTGTATTTATTAAGATTATCAATCCTTTTGCTTTCAAGCACTATTCAAAATATGCACAATAGTGCATAAAACTAATGTAGCATTAAAGTGTATATTTACTACTTTCTGGTTTGACAGTTAAAGCTTTCATTAATATTAACATATTATAAATACATGTATGACAAGGTGTAGATTCCAAATTGCCAAAGTTTGTTCCTTGTTATACATGTATACTGTATTCAATGCCAGAATGTTTACCCTGGCACAAAAATCTTGAAAATATAAAACTGGAAATAACATTAAGAAAATCAAACTTTGTAGTTATTATATATATATATATGTATTTGTAATAATACATTTAAAGTTTCTGACTAGAACAAAATGTCTGGTTTGAACAATAGAACACACAATGACTAGAATGAAAAGAGTCACTGCTCAAACTTTTATATCAACTGTACTATGATTAATTAACAAGAGTCTGTTTCTTTGGATTTCTTTCAAAATATAGAACTTGAAATGAAAGTTTTTACATATGTACTTTAGTATAAATACATTTAAAGTGTCTGGCTAGAACAAAATAATCGAACACACAATGACTAGAATCAAAAGGTCCCGTAGATTAATTATCAGTTTTTGTTTACTTTTCAAACCTACCGCACAGGTCAATAGAAACACGCCTAAAGGGAAGCTACTCTAACCCCTCGTTGTCAAGATGGCGACAATAACAACCGATCTTGTCGCCAATCTTTCAAGCAGAAAGTTTACCCTCGATACATACCGCTAAATTGATAAATAACTTAGAGAGTTTTGGGAAGACTTCCAGTAATATCAGAACTAATGTCGGAATGGAAACAAATTATTTTCGGGAATGATTTTTTGACTCGGCCGGGGCGAGGGGAAACAAACATGTTTTTTATTTTGGCCTGGAGAAGTAAAAATTGTAAAAGCTAACGACGCCAATGGACGACAAATTGGATTTGTATGGGAAACGTCCACCTTGAACCTTTGGTCCAGATCTGATGGGACTTATAAAATCAAAATATGAAATATAATTTCACTTTGTTCAAAACGTAGGAGAGTGTGATTATAAAGTATGGGGAACTTAAATGTGTAAAGC
This sequence comes from Pododesmus macrochisma, assembly GCA_032359645.1. Classification (NCBI taxonomy): domain Eukaryota; kingdom Metazoa; phylum Mollusca; class Bivalvia; order Pectinida; family Anomiidae; genus Pododesmus; species Pododesmus macrochisma. The sequence goes on along the minus strand of JAUMGZ010174542.1, from coordinate 3,893 downwards.
CAATGACAATGCAAAGTTGAAAGTATAGTTCCAACTTTTGTCCCAGATTTAACAATAATGATACACAATATAGTTGACAATACCTGTACAGACATTTTAATAGACAGCAGTTCTTCGATATGATACAAAATAAACCCCAATAAATCATTAATGAAATGAAACATAACAGACTTAGATCTAACACTTTTACGATTTAAGTTTCTGACAAATCTATTCATTACTTATCTCAGAACAATAAATTCATCAAGCCACAAAATCCATTTATCTAGTACCATCAACAAGTTGCAGGTTGGCCATTTTCTATTTTTCAAGACTAACTATTTTTGCTTGTGGACAACTATAAGTCATAGGGAGTAATTCTATGAAGGCTCTTTGATCTTATCTCTTACAAGTTCAGAGGAGATGAAAGTCTATGAAAATACGACAAACGGTGCATGATCAGAAAAGCTAACCTGAGCACATCTCAAGGTGGGGTCAAAAACATACTATTACAGAGATGCAACAACAAGAAATATATACAAATTGCCTGTCACACTGTCCATCTTCATATTTTCAAGATGTAAAGACTTCATTTAACAAGATTTTGCAGATATCAAATAAATAAAATTCCAAACAATCTTTTCATGAAAACCCTGAAAGAAGTTTGCAAACCTAGTAGGCTACTTCTCACTTTTCCACAAAAACGGTCAACAATGAATAATTATAAGAAGAAAAGAATAACTAAAACAAGACTGGAGAAAATGAAAAAAACCGCTGAACCAAAAAACCAAAACAACCCGAGGAGTGAATAGCATACACTCATCAAAAATCAACTTACTAGATTCACTTCTTAGTAACTTGGGAGTGAATTCGACACTCACCATCTTTTTCTTATTGTCTTTCTGCTTGTCTCTTTTAAACTTTTCTTCTTCAAATACTTCAATATCTGATAAAAAAATCAATAAGGAATGAATATCACAGTCAAGATTTCAACAATAAATCAGGGCAACTATATTCACTTTTTAGATCAAATGAAAAGGATTTATTATAGATCTAAAAATTATAACCCGAATCAATGTATGTCATTTACAGATAACTCTTAAGGTCAAAGATATTTTTTCAATGCTATCAAATTTACAAACATTCTGAAACACAAGGCTAATAAAGACTTGGACAATTACCAGGTTTTTAACTCTGTGTGCTGAATGGTTGTTATATGAAACAAATGCCCATGTGACAAAACTTTATTAAATGATACATTTAGTAAATTGCTAGTCAAATTTGTTGTGGTTGTTGCAAACTTAACTCCTGTGGATGGCCCATTAACAGCCCCAGGATCACGATTAGAATAAATGTACTTAGGATGCTGCACATAAAATATCAAAGCTCTTGTCACTTTCTGTATGCAAAATAAGTTTGGAAATTATGGATACCCAACATTTCAACAACCCTTAATTTGATATAGTGAGGACAATTCCTGCCAAATTTAGTTGACATTTTCAAGTTCTTGGAAATGAATAACGGTTAGCACTCGACTAAAAGACTCACCTTCTAATTTTGTTATTCCATGTTTCCTATATCGCACCAATGCCTTTATTCTTGACTTCAAATCTTTTTCTTCTATTAATAAAGGAAGCAAATTCTGTTATCAAAGATCAATAAGTATAATTTGTTTTCAAGGTAAAGGAAAAAGTTCTAAAGGAATTTCTGTTCATATCTCAAACTTGATGACATCAAATAAGAAGTGAATGATACTTAAACACACTCTTTAATACCAATTTTTTTTTGTTAAACATTCACGTTCTAGTAATAATTACCACAATGTATGAGTATACAAAATATGACCAACCATATCACAGTTGGTTGAACTACTGCCCAGAACCAAGGAATTTAAAGTAAAAACAAACCCTAACATTTGCAATAATAACAGTGATCTTCATGTGATATTTATGTTTGATTTTGTCGGGAGAAGGCCTTGTAAGTTGAACTGTATATATGTACTATTTACTTGCATAAAATAGAAACATTACTGAATGAAACAGTTTTTTTTAATTAGCTCTTTATAATAAAAAGAATATGACAATAATTCTTTTATTAATAAGATGTTTACATGCCTCAAATGTCAACTGAAAGTCTTTGAAGGTATTGGACTTACTCTGTAAATTTTCAAAGAAAGCTTCATGTTCAGCTAGTGAGTGGAACTGAGTAAATGCCTTCATCTTCTCCTGTATGTCCCTAAAAATAAAGCACAGGTAGGTAGGAAAAGCGGAAACAAAGGTTTTTCATTTGGCCTTATTTGAACAAATAAAACAGACTGTGCATAATCTCTTTTTCTATTTAACTGAATAATGTTGAATCGCCAAAAGTGTTCTTTAGATAAATTTCTAATCTCTATATTGGCATAATATGGGGTAGAAATAAGTAGTTTTTATCACCATATTGCAATGGTTGACATCTCTGCTTTAAAACAAGTCTGGTATCTAAAGATGAACAGCACTTAATGATACATCAATTATCATGTACTAACACAGCAACATTTACCTGTCTTCTTTTGCTTGCTTCTTTTTTGGAGTAGAACATTTTTGTTTGACTAAATTGGAGGCTACTTGTATCAAGTTGAACTCTCTTGCAATTCGTTTTCTCCGTTCTCTTTCTTTTAATCTTGTTCTGTATCTGTCAACTTGTGCTAATTTTACAACTAAAGGAAAGTCATAATGTTTATTAACAACTACTAATTTTACAAATAAAGAAAAGTTGTGATAATGTTTATCTACGACTACCTTCAAAAGTGAATCACTTTATTTCTATGCTTATATATGAAATGTTTAAAATGCTGCACAAAGAACCATGCAAGGCAAGATATCCCTATTTTTAGTATGATAAACAGTGACATTGATTTCATACCGCCAAAAATAATAGGGGTCAGCTTCCTTCAATAACGATCAACAAAAGTGTGAAGCTTGAAAGCAAGAAGGCTCACAAAACTTGAGTAATCTTCTGGATATGAAATCTTCAATATTTTTCTATTTTCCATTACAGCTACCTTGATTAAATACCCATGAAAACATTAAGGGTGTTCTTTTAATTATGGTCAACACATATTTCAAGTTTGAAAGCTAATGGGTCATCAAAATTTGTAGTCCGACAAAATGACTGCTATATGACACCCGCATCTTTCAACGCGGGGCCTAATTTACAACATTGGAAACAATAACATAGTTATAAATTTTGCACTATTAAAAAATTTTGCAGCTGGTTTTTCTAATTTATGAATTTGTTGATTATTTTCACAAATTTGCTTTAAATTTCAGTTTTTCTCAGATTATCTATTTGTAAAATTTATTTTCACGGTTAACTTAACTCTTCTCTTTGTATTAGCATACAACTTTAGTTACTGTATTTATTGAACACAATCATTAATACCTATGTCAATATCTTCCTCGTCATAGTTGTTTGCAAGGCTGCTTATTAGGGTTTCTGCATCATTGTCATGTTCCTGTGGAAAAAAAGCATATCTAGAATTACTTCAAAATATATTTTATGAAGGTTATTGACGTATTAGGGCATTCATATTTTTAAAACACTATCTAGATGTTTTTGACATTGCATATTTCATCAATCTTTTTCTTTGATTTCTAAACACCCTTAACATAAGAGATGCTAATTACAATAGCTTCAAACAAGAAGCCCATTGCGTCTTGACGTCCATTAAGTTGAAGCAGCACTACAGATTCATTTTGTACAAGGGTGAAGCCTTAATCAGTAAGCTCTAGGCCTTCCGATTTTTTAAAGGAGGTGTTAAAATTTGTCAAGTTCACCCCATTTTAGCCCCATAAGCAGGGCTCTAAGTGCTACTTTAACTTTACTAGCCAAATGGCTAGTGACCCGAGATTTTTACTCGCCAAACCAAGATT
>JAUMGZ010174531.1:0-10004 GCA_032359645.1 Pododesmus macrochisma | reverse complement strand
CCTATAGAAGTCCATCTATATGTAGTTTCAAGGATACCTATAGAAGTCCATCTATATGTAGTTTCAAGGATACCTATAGAAGTCCATCTATATGTAGTTTCAAGGATACCTATCATGTCCATCTATATGTAGTTTCAAGGATACCTATCATGTCCATCTATATGTAGTTTCAAGGATACCTATCATGAAGAAGCCCATTTATTTGACATTTTCTAGATATTGTCTTAACTATGTACATTTTCGCGTTAAGATAAGAATTGTGTGAATTGTTATCTAAATGGATTTGCTTGATAACTTGATATGACGTCCAGATGTCGATAATATAAAAGTGATACATCTTTACAAGAAATTTGTTACAGAAAAATTGTACAAAACACAAAATGCCAAAATAAAACATACTGTGTGAAACATACATTGGTATACAGGACTAGACTATCAGGTGTCTACATATGTAAAGCATACGATGGTTGAAATGGGCTGGAACATCTAACGATGCATCGGCATGAACGTTACGAGGATGATTACCTACAGAGGTCAAACAAGGAATGTATCGTTTATACATAGAGGTTGTTAATTTTTTACTTATTGCAATACTGGAAGAAATTGACTTATACCAAGAAAATTTTGTTGCGTTTCCACTTTCAGTTCTCAAAAATTGGGAAAGGTTTGCTTTTTTATAGAATAATTCAACTGTACAAAGGTTATATAGTGCAGGAGTTTTCTTACTCTAATTGGTCATAACACCAAAGTCAAACATATCTTTAGGGTATACAAACATTACGGTAGGAAGGGAAAGTGGAAACACGAGATTTTTTTATTTTTTGCCTCACATAAACACACCTGCCTACCCAACTCTTCCAAATTACCCTGTTGTCATATAACAACTGCTATCATAGTGCTGACATTTCAAAAATAATACTGTCATTTTAAAGACAACTATCGCCCATGTTATGATAGGAATTAAAAAAAACCAAAAAATGAAAAAAAATCTTACCGTCACAAAGTGCCTCCCATAACCTATCTTTCAATTGTTTCAATGCAGAATAGTTTGGAACACTGAAGAAGTGAGAATTTGATGGGGCGTCACACATCATTCGTAGTTCGTCCTGTAAAGGTTCGTCCTCTCCAACCTGTATGACGTAAACCTCGATACCATGGATACGTGCACGTTGCGCCTCCGTTAACGCTCTGATTGGTTCTTCAAGGTTTCCATCGACGATCAATATGGCGATTTTTCTTGCCTCTTTTCTTGCGCCATTATTCGGACTAAAAGCACCTCGCCTCATTTGTTTTAAGATCTGCGACAAATCGGCTGCCCGTACGTTGGACAAGGATTTGACCACTGCTTCTTTGTTGGGATTTTTGCCCAGTAAGAACCCTGTCTCTTCATCCTGACATTCTGCAGACATAAGACCTATTTGGATTTTGTTTACGTCTACGTCAAGTTCGTTGACGAGTGACTTGATAAAGTCTAAAGATCTTTGTGTGTTCTTCTTCCCTGCATTGACACTGTCTAGGATAAACATGATGTCTGCTTCTTGGCGGGACCCACATGCTAGAAAAAGAAATAGCCTGGATCATATCAGAACAAAAGACATTGGCGAGCAAACAATAGTCATACCAAAAGGTCATCTCCAGAATGAACAAACAGACGGGCCACCGTAAATGTAATATTTAAAAGTGACGCCATATCAGTGGTTTCGAAATTAATATTTAATTGAATATGGCATATATTCGGAACAATACCATACGTTTAATTGTAACGTATAAACATTCTCCAAGATTTAATAAGCTATATATATATTACAGGCCATTTTCATAAAGATAGTCCGTACAATAAAGTTAATCCCGACAAAAGGGAAATTTGATAAGTTAAAAAAGGCGTTGACTTTATTTCCAACGAAATAAATAAATTTACGATATGTTTGAAATTATTTTACTCAAACTTTAGAATGACTGCACGTGAAACATGTTTGACACTCAAAAATTGACTTGTTTACTTACATTGATCAGCAATGGGAACAGCAGGCTGTGCAACTGTAAAATACAATTTGAAATATCGATGAAAAACACATTTTATTGTCACATATACGTAAATGATTGTCACATTGTCGGCGCAGTAGCTCATTGGCATAAACGTTCGCTTCCTGTTCCTGAAGGCGTAGGTTCAATCCCGGTCGCGTCAAACCTAAGTCATTATAATTAAATAAATGTCCCGCAACCTTGTACCCGCTCAGCGCTTCTGGGTAGGAGAAAGACTGGTCGTCTCAGAGTCAGGATAATGTGTAGTATCATGTCAATATGTCTATTGCGTCATATTTCAGTGAGACTGCACTATAACATTCGCCATCAGTGCACACTGTTACAAATAAACACCGTCTCGATATGTGAACGCCAATAAAACAAATAAACAAACGACTATGTTTTGTTACGTATTACATGTGACGTGACCTCAGACGATTTTGAATGACGATTACTGTAAGTAGACGTATTAAGAGTGAAATGCTTGACAAGTTTAATGATTGTATATGCCCACCTCCTTCCTTACCTATTAGTGAACTTAATTTAATCGAAGCATCGTACACTTTTCTTGTAGTGTAATGAAGAAATATTGTTTAAATATTATGACGAAATACTTATGCCAAATTATGATACATCTTCAATTATTCACCAATTTATAGTTTTCTTGGATATTTTGAAATGCGTAATATAATACCTTGGCAACTTTCAATTGCAATTTGTGCAAATATGTCCTGAAGATTGTCAAATGATGGGAGCGGATATTGTAAACTGTCATCCGATGGCCCCGAGATAGCTCTAAGTTCATCCATGTCAACATCCTTTATTCCAACTGGTATCACAGTTATTCCTGCGCTACGTGCCTTTGAAGCTTGTTGCTTAGATCGTTGTAAATACATAGCGGGACTTCCGGATAGCAGAATGGCGACCTGTGCTGCACCGCGTCTCGCTATACTCCGTCGGAAGCTCTTGGTTCTGATGTGCCGTAATGCTTCGTCTATTCTGGATCCACCGGCAGATTTTCTGACTTTTTCCAGAGCATTCTTGATTGAGTCAATGTCAGTAAATTCATCCAGGTCAAAAATGCTTTGAATTTGGTCACTGTACAGAATTGCCCCTACTCTTGTTGCCGTTGCTGATACAGAAAGCATATCGACAATACGCTTGGCAAAGTCAATTTGTTTGTAGAATTCATCAGGACGAATGTTATTGGAAGAATCAAAGGCAAAAACGACATCTGCCAACCTATTACTGCAAACTAAAACGAAAACAAGTATGTTTATAGTGCCCGATTCTGTACTAAATATTTACGAATGAATACTGCACTATTGTTACATTGTGAAGTTTCCAGCTTGTCATTTTAAATTCAATTATTGCTATCTAGATAGTAATATTTGCATATTGAATGATACATCACAAATTCATAATGTAACACTATACGTATATTTGACTGTACAGTATCTATTGGGAAAATTATACACTTTTTACTTGTGGTGCCATATTGTCCGTCCATAACATTTTAGTTTAACCACACATCAGAATATTTGGAAATATTAATACATACTAAAAAGCTAGTAAAAGTATTTTATTTTTCTGGTATTTATTTAATTCATTATAAAAGATGCGGATGTTTTTCCGTTTTTTCATTATTCCCCAATGATAGGACGTGTTTTGCGTTTTAAATATAGGTTACAAACATAAAACGCTCGTTAACAAGCCTACCTGACATTGCTCGGTCATAAATGGAGGTTGTGGTTGTAGTCGGTGTGGTTGTTGTTGCTGTGAGAAAAAAAAAATCAGATGATGTTGAGAAATGCTACATATGTAATAAAAGTAGACAAGATCAATAAAATGGATCCATAGAACAAAATACACTGACACCAACATCAGCGACATGAAAATTAATCACTGCCGGGCAATGAGAAAGACATTACAATAACGTCACAAAAGTCACTCGGACCGGACATTCTGTGAAGCAGACCTACTGTGTACTAACGCGATTCTATACTGTTTTCACGCGGACCTATTATGTATTCACACGGACTTCTGTGTATATTTACGCTGGCACACTGTGTATATTCACGGAGACCTACCGTGCATTCGCGTGGACCTACTATTCATATAAATGCGGGCCTACTATGTATATCTATGCGGGCCTATTATGTATATATGCGGGCCTGCTGTGTAGTCACGCTGATCTAATAGGTATTCACACGGACTAACTGTATATATTCCAGCAGACCTAGTGTGCATGCGGACCCACTATGTATATTCATGCGGGCCTACTATGTACATCTATGCGGGACTTCTATGTATATCTATGCCAGCCTGCTATGTAGTTACGCTGATCTAAAACGTATTCACACGGACTAACTGTGTATTCCAGCGGACCTATAGTTTGTATATTCACGCGGACCCACTATGTATATTCATGCGGGCCTACTATGTACATCTATGCGGGCCTACTATGTATATCCATGCGAGCCTGCTGTGTAGTCACGCTGACCTAATACGTATTCACACGGACTTACTGTGTATTCCAGCTTACCTATAGTTTGTATATTCACGCGGACCCACTATGTATATTCATGCGGGCCCACTATGTACATCTATGCGGGACTTCTATGTATATCTATGCCAGCCTGCTATGTAGTTACGCTGATCTAATACGTATTCACACGGACCTACTGTGTATTTCAGCGGACCTATAGTTTGTATATTCATGCGGGCCTACTGTATACACGGACTACACTGTATTATAATATATTTATAGTAAAAAACGTGGGAAACATGCAATTCAAATTTAATTTCATAAATTGACACAGAAAATATTAAAATGTTTAACACGTTTAAATGTAAAGCATACTTACTGGTTGTCGTCGTTGTCGTTGGTGCTGGTGTTGTTGTTGTTGTTGTTGTAGTCGTTGTCGATGTCGAAGTTGTAGGTTTGGGTGTGACTGAAAGGAAAACATTCATCAAATTTCAATTATATAGCACAATATTTAAAGATTTAAATACTTGTTGGGTGTTATTTGATTTTAGGTGAATCTAGTTTATAAAAAATATAAAATTAATGACTGAAAATATATAATTATAACAGGACTCTCTCTCTCTCTCTCTCTCTCTCTCTCTCTCTCCCTCTCTCTCTCTCTGAATGCCCCCACGTTGTCTATTTCTCTCAGATTTTGTTGTTCTTTTACAAGTAGTTTGTCCTTGAAATTTCGTTTAGCCGGCCCTTGTCAAAATACTTGAAATATTGTTAGCATTTTCGTAGAAGTACGCTTTAAGAATTTTTTGTCAACATTAAACTGTCTGTACTACAATTTTATATGCGCAAATTATGTCATAAAAGCTAAATGAGTTTACACAGTCAAAGATAAAATACACCATTGTGTACGGAAGTCTTATAACTTAATCTGAATGCCTACCAAAATAAACACGGCTAGCTTTTTAAAACCTTTGTTGACGTGAACGTGAAATCATTTCGACAGAATACAACCACTGAATGCAACTTTTTTTTTTATGTTAAACAAATGTAAATATTCCCTTTATGTCTTATGAAATATACCGCTACACAATAGGTTCTCTGTCTTAGGAATGGTTTTCACATTAAACATGTTGGGTTTCTTACACTGATTGTTCTAGATTGGCGCTGCGAATTAAAATAATCGATGAATACGGAATCAATTATATTGATTTCTTCACAGATAGTTAAATCAAAATGTAATGATACTGCCAAAACTATACGTGTAGATTGAACAACAGCTTTACGCATATTGTATGATTAATGATTTAGTATTTCTGATCTTTGTGAGCACAGTAGTCGAAGGTGACAGAAATTATAAAAAATCAAAAAAGTCGATAAAAGCATCAAACCATCAACCCTGGAAATCGTTCAACAACAACGGGATTTTAAGGGGACGTTACTCTGTTTGACAAAAAATTGACAGTCTCCGGCATTATCTCTCATAGTGCCCAACGGAAATCGTAGAATAAGTCATGTTATGTACTAATAAACCAAATTGACGATGCGAAGAAACTCCCATTTCAGTAAACTGTGCCCAATATGTATGCACAAATGTTAAAACCCGAACTGAGTAAAGAAATGTATCTCAGTGTCTGTACTTGTCATGATAATTTACAAATTTGTATCATGCAAACATCTTTTGACAAATGTAATACCGCCTTACCTATACATGTTTTGATGGCCAAAATATTCTTGATCGATTCTAAGGCTCCAAAATTGTCTACTGCCCACATATAATCCTTTGTTGGTCTGCTCGCAATGTTTCTCAACTCCCTTCTGTTTACTCTTTTACCAATTCCAATGGCAAACATTTGGATACCATTCATTCTAGCTTTCATTGCCTCCCACATGGTCATCATGACAGAACTCGACTGACCATCGGTTAAAACAATTCCAATCTTGACCACTCCAGGCCGTGCACCATTTTCCTCACTAAAAAGTTCCGTGCGCATTGTCTTGATTGCTCTTCTCGTATTTGTTTGATACCCTCGCACCTTCGACACTCTGGATATTGCAAAGCGTATACCCGCCTTAGTGAAGTGTTCGTTTAGTTTAAATTCTGTGTGTACCTTTGTGCTGTATGTTAGAACGCCAACCCTTGTCCGATTCTGACCTATCTGAAACATATCCACGACATCGTTGACAAATTGTACTTGTTTCTTGTAGTCAGGTCCCCAAATACTGTTCGAGGAGTCGAGTAGGAATGCTACGTCCGCGGGCTTGTTGCCACAGTAGTATTCTACAACTGCAAGGAAAAGAAACAATGTTACTGCATTGTATTTAGCTATTGCTAAATCTTTCACCAAATAATTTTATATTATCTTGTAGAAATATGTTGTTACTCATTCATCAGTCAAATCTATTTTATGAGACCAACATTGAAAACTGCGAGTGATTTCTATAGCTTTTATGAACTTGAGCTTTGTCCCGGTATTCATGCATTGGTCAAATCGTTCTTGGATTCAACCAATGGTGAAAGTTCTCGTAGCAGGAAACTTCAGCTGATTGTAAGTTGCGGACAATGCGATTATTCCAATACGTAAGCTAGTTGTTAGTTGCGGTCTATGCGACTATTCCAATACGTGAGCTACTTTGTAAGTCGCGGGCTATGCGAATAATTGCAACAAGTTCAATGTTAGCTAGTTGTAAGTAGAGGGCAATGTGAGCAATTATGTTGTATTCAGTTTGCTAGTTATAAGTCGATTTATATTGAATGAGGTTTTGATTTGTTCAATGCGTTTTTGTTCCGATATATGAATGCGGGGCGAACTATCTACAAAGTCCCATTTTTGTTTTTTTGGTGCTGTATTATCTTATTTTGTTTGGTTGTAACGCAGAGTCATTCATTTACTTTTGTACCAAGCTTGTGGCAACTTTCTCGTTTAAGACAATCAAATATACACATCACCTCGCTGTTATGTTGGCGATTAGAATGCGACGTGTTTTACCGTCCATGTAAATGGCGTAAAACTGCCGCGCCACGCCAGAAGCTAAGATTGACTAAGAGCTATTGTTTATAAATTACAGTTAATGTCTGTTTTTTTTTACTTATCAGCAGCCCCTGGTTCACTGATCAACACACAGGTGTAGAATCAGAATTTTAATTTATCTACTCATAAAAGTCCAGTACAATGCAATATCCATGTGCAACTATTGGCACGTCGTAAATAGTCGTGGGACACAACTTTATCGCTACTTCTGTGTAGTCGGATTTCAAATTAATGACCGGCCACGGCTTCTAGCGACAGGTTACGCTATGTACATATCGTATATATTTCTGCACTGCCCGTGATAAAAAAGAATATTTCTTCTAAACCATAGATGGCCCGCCTCGTAAATCATCGCATGTTCAGATGTTAAACATTATTTCCTGATAAACTATTTTGAATGACGCAACCTAAATGTCATTACATATTAAATGGTTGATAAGGTATGTGAACTAAGCTGTTGATAAATTGCGTTTCATTTTATACACCCTATGTAAGCATGTATACTTCAAAGAAAGATGCTGACCCAGATGTTTGCCTATTTACACCTGTCAGTGTTGTCCCCTTTCACCTGAAACCATAAAATGTCAAAGGAGTTTTTACGTAAACTCATTAATACTACAGGAATGTCTGTTTATTTTTTGTGGTTGCCACTAATGTGACTTTGTCAGGGTCATCTAGCATTACTTCAGGTGTTTTGTTATGTATTAGACTGAGCCAGTGCTGTAACGCAGCTGGTTTTATATAAAATGGAAGTTCTTTACAACGACACTCATTATAACAACAAATTCGTTACAACGACACTCATTATAACAACAAATTCGTTACAACGACAACAGCTTCGGAATGAATTTACAAAATAACTACAATTTTGATTCATAAGAGCAGCAAGTTCTTTACAACAAATACAATAGGTTTGGGATAAATTAACAAAATGACTACAATTTTGATTCGTTATAACAGCAAATTCATTACAATGACAAAAATCCATGACACCTGATCGTTATAGTTATAGAGATACTACTTTGTATCGCAAATTGCCAGTTCAGTATGGCATGCGCGCATCTACATACCCAACACAAACATTCCAAAAACAATTTACTAATAAATAACATATTGCATCACTTACATTCCATGCACATTGTCACGCAATGAAATCAATTGCATTGTTCTTTGCACTTTATTCTGACAACACAAGGCATTCAATCATGTCTATATGAAATATCTTAAATTGGCAACAAAGACAATTTAATTCATTTTGTCGATATATACACAAATGTTATGGAATACAGAAAATTTGACAGCATAACTATCAACAGGAACTTGTACATTGTACATTGAAACTGGTTATTTTGATTGTTGAAGCAGTTCCTCCCCGTCTGTTATCGAAGGATAAGCTATATTTCCATCTGTCCGTTTGTTTCATGATACACAAATGTTCTATTTTTTCTAATGAACAAATATCAATTATCATTCACCAGCCGTTTTGCCTGCTACACTTAGGATATATATATTTCAAGATTGTTTTCAATTATGACACTTGTTGAGATGCTCTGAGTATCTTTAAGAGGCCATGCTTGCACTTCAGAGTAAAAATAACTTGTATGTAATTTAATTATACAACAAATAGATACCACATGTGTTTAAAACAAGCTGCCATTATAACACAGCCATAGATCATTGGAGGTCAAGGTGAGATAAAACATGAATAAGATGTTTTTGTAAATTTCAGTAAAGTTTTGTTCCGTGTCAAGAGTCATGTACTTTGCATGTTCACATTAACGAGACGCCCATTAAAGTGCGCAAAACTGCTTTCTCAGTAAAATGTCAATTTGTCTAAGTTTCAAAGGAAATCTTGTTTTATTTTTTGATTATACAACCTAAACATATTCAAGACTTGTACGGTTATTGGACATTACATTGCATAGTAACATTGAATTTTGAAATGTTCCTAAAATCATACTGCAAATTGCACCTGTTTTTGATAATTGATATGAGTTCTTTTTTGTTTGTTTGTTGTTATATCGACACCTTTCTGTATTCACTTTACCCAAGTGATAACAAAAATAATTTTAAAGAATAAATCGTATGCAAGTGGTTTTGTGAACGAACTAATATTAACATCGTATGATGTTTCGAACGTCATCGAACGTTTTAATACAGAAAAATAAATTTGAAGTAATAAAACAGTTATCACCGGCTGTTAAATAATAGCACTAGAAACCGAATGAAATATGGTAGTGTTCAACCATCACTGGATTAATTGCTCGTTTAAAGTGCTTTTTGTATTTTTTTATTTTAAAGATTTAAAAATAATAAATACAAATCAAAATTTTCACCAAATATAATGCACAATGCAGAGAGAGAGAGAGAGAGAGAGAGAGAGAGAGAGTGGGTGAGAGAGAGAGAGAGAGAGAGAGAGAGAGAGAGAGAGAGAGAGAGAGAGAGAGAGAGAGAGAGAGAGAGAGAGA
>JAUMGZ010174520.1:0-12901 GCA_032359645.1 Pododesmus macrochisma | reverse complement strand
GCTCTTATAAAGGTAATACGATATGTGTTTATTTGATTTAAATTAATTTAGTAGTAACCCATTTTAGAACCGTGGTTAACTACACATATATACAAGAAATAAGTAGCACACTGCTGATGATGTAGATTTTCGTATTAAAATGTGTCCAAGGATTTTCACTTTTATCTTTTGTTACTACAGTTTTGTCAATAGAATGAACTGTTTCGTGGTTAGCGCGTATGACAGTCATTTATCTTAAGACAAAGATTAAAAAATGGCTTTAATTCTTATTACGAGCATATTATTATTTTCGGCAAATGTTTCTCAAATGCTGTTGACACACGTATGAAATAACTTTGATATTCAACAAATTGTAATTTGGTCCTTAACGGACATCTTAAACTGATGTCACATTGAAAGTCTAAAATAACATCTGAATCAGCGAGGAAGACGACAAAGGAAAGCGGCAATTAACATCAAAAGAGAGAAAGAATGGCATCTGAATCAGAGGGACAGCCCACTAAGAATTTAAACAAAATCATTAACAAACATAAAAAGTAAGAGGGAAAATGGCGCCTAAATTGGTATGATTGACGACCGAGGAATCACATCAACATACATCTAGAGAATGGAAATTAACCTGAATCATATGGAATGCATATGGCGACTATACGGAAAACACACACACACACACACATTACCAGCGCGGTGGCTAAAGGTAGAGCATTTGCCTCGTGTTCCGATAGTCACGGGTTCGATTCCTGGCCGCATCAAACATAAGACGTTGGAAATAGGGAATCTTCTCGCTCCCTGCTATGTGATAAATATTACTGGGAAGGAGGAGGACTGGTTTGCTCTGTTTTAGGATAATGTGACCGAGTGAAGCATCACGTCAATGTGTCTGCGGCGTGATATTTCAGTATGACAGCACTTTAAAGTCGCCACCAGTGCGCACTGTCACAAGCAGACACCGTCTCGATACGACCTAGACGTGAGTTGAAGGGAAGTTAATCTCAAATGAAACAAACATCGAAAGTTAGGAAATGTTACACTATGAATCGAAAAGACTGTCACCAATGGAATACTACAAAAAATATCGATACAAAAAGGCAAAGTCATGCACTGGGAAATATACTCAAACATATTTAAAACCAACGACAATAACAATATGACTTTAGAGGCTAAACAAACTGTATGTTGTGGGTACTGGTCAGCGGGATATGGGTCGCCGTTGTACTCTTTTTTTTGTCGATTTTTTTAATATCAAAAATAAGATTTTTGAAATGAAAAAAAATCGGGAAAAATATAACAAAATTAGCGGGACCCTGTTGTTTGTTTTCATCGTTTTCTCTATTCTAATCACTTTCAATACAATACTGATGCATTCACCCTTGAAAATGGCTCTTCGGTAAATCGAATTATTAGAATATTTTTTGTCGGACAAATAGGATATTCTAATAGGGTTTTTTTTAAATTTAAATGTAAATAATGCACTAAGCTATGGTGGCTGATTTCTGCTATTTTGTTATATCGCCCCGAAAAACGAAGATTATCGTCCATGATTTCGCCTTCGTCTTTCTGCATCTAAATAACGATGACGAAAAGACGAAGATTATCGTGTTTTTGCTTGCGTTACTTTGCCCCGAAAAGACGAAGCTCTTCGTTCTTTCGCTGCGAAAAGACAATAATAATCTTCGTTATTTCGGGGCGAAAATACGCTAATCTTCGTTATTTCGCTGCGAAAAGACGAAGGCGAAATAACGAAATGGCAGAAATCAGCTTCCACACTAAGCTGAGAACCCTATGTCAATGTTCTTGTTCGTCATTGAAACCAAGCTTAGGTCGATATATTGAATTAAAGCATCATTTTAAGTAATGTTAATATATTGATTAAAGTTTTATGAAACACAAGCAAAACAAAAAGACAAAATCAAAGTTATTCGTTGTTCGCCATTCTATAACAATGGTGTGCTGACCGTTATTCTATTTAAAAAAAAATCTTCTGGAAGGCTTAACATTTTTTTTATCTTTTTTCCAAGGGGGGGGGAGTCACCCTAGAGAAACTGTATCGCAAGACCGAAATGAAATCACAGTGGCCCGCGGGTCCACAGAGAAAGATTTTAAAAATATAGTAGCTATATATAACAGACATTTCAGTTTTAAAAGTTAAGTCAGGACATTACACTTTTCAGACAAATTTGATATTAAAACACAGCCGACAATTCCTAGACGTGCGCTCATCCCAGATGATATATAGACCTTTAAATTTAAGTCATACACCATAAATACCTTAATTCGGCCATACCAACATACACAGGTACAAATTAGCCTATCATAAGCTTATTCATCAACATATCGGTAATTATCGTTTGTTTGTTTTGGCTATTCTTCAAACAATGTCTACACACAGATGAATAGTGTATCTAAATATGGCGATACATTGTTCCCATTTAGCATTGGACAAGTTGACTCTGGTATACGTACAGTGTCAATAAAGCATAGTCAATCAATAAATTATTCAATTATTTTCTAAAATAAATTTCAAAACGTTTCCTTCAAGACGATGTTACTACGATGTCATGTCCTGTTTAAAGAGTTTGTGCAGCCAAAACCTATAACAATATTTAATATGAAAATATTAAATAAGGAAGAATGGCATCTGAATCTAAAGGACTGTGATCAAGGAAAATGCTACCAAACATGATTGTATTGGGTTTAACGTCCATTCAACCATGTATAGGTCGTATCGAGACAGTGCCTGCTTGCGACAGTGCGCACTTATGGCGTCTTGGTAGTGCTGTCTCACTGAAATATCACCCTGCAGATCTAGACACTTTGACATGATACTTCACTCGGTCATATTATCCTGACACTGGGCCAACCAGTCTTTCTCCTACACAGAAATGCTGATAGCAAAGCAGGGCGCGAGAAGAGCATCATCAGTAAGTTAGGTTAACATCTGTTATGAGAGGGTTTAATGACCTAGGAAAATGTCAGGAAAAATCAAAAGTTTGGAAGAATGACAAAAAAATAAAAGGACAGACGATCAAGGAAAACGTACCATACATCAAAAGTAAGGTAGAGTGACGTTTGAATCAGGGGCGCCACTAGGGGACTAAAAGGGGGAAATATGAAAAAATTTCAAAAATCTTCTTCTGATAAACTAGATGGCCTAGAGCTTAATGCGTTGTTATGAAGTAACTTTAGGGCATGGAGAATCAAGTTTGTTCAAGACGTGAACCTGGGGTAAAAATGGGTTACGCGGTTTGGGGTCAAAGTTCAACATTATGGATAATATGCTGACTTTTCACATTTTTTGACTTCTGATTCAAAACTACAGAACCAATTTCATCCAAACTTGTTTGAAGGCATCCCTAGAGAAAGTGTGTACCTATTTGTGCAAATGAAGAGTCTTGACAACTTGGGGTTGCCTTTTTGGGGTCCCAAATTTGGGGAAACTTGACAATATTTCAAAAATCTTCTAATAAACTCGATGGTCTAGAACTTTATGTGTTAAGTATGTAGTCACTTTAGGGCATGCTAAATCAAGTTTGTTCTAGGTGTGACCTTGGGGTAAAAAATAGGTTACACGTTGGGGTCAAAGTTCAACACTATATATTTATTTATATATATACCATTTAATTTAATTGTTCACATTTTTTTGACTTCTTGTCCAAAACCACTAGACCAATTTCATCAAACATTGGTAGAAGATTTGTTCAAATGATGGAGGGGGTGCCACTTAGGGGGACATTTGACAACATTTCAACAACTTTCTGATTAACTTGAAGGTCTAGTGCTTAATGCTTTGGTATGTAATAACTTAAGGATATGCAGAACCAAGTTTGTTTAAGGCATATGACCTTGGGGTCGTAATAATTCAAATGCAAGAATTTTAGTTGTTGGCCTATTTCAACAAGATGGACGTTAAGGCCCGATGGGCCTCTTGTTGTGTTAGTGTTTCATAGTGTTTAGTGATCTGATGTAAAGAAGCACACAAATTATCATTTCATGCATCATGAAGTGGTTCGTTTACATTGGCTAGCGAAGATGCATTTCATGTAGTGAACGTTAATTAATGATCTTGTCCACATGTTTTATTTATTATGTATGATGAATTCAACTTTAAAATGATATTATTTGTTGTCCAAATTGACGTGATTTTAACTAGAAAACCACTAAAACGGAACGAAACGTCGATACAAAACCTCCCTTGTTGGCACCCAAATCTCCCTAGTTGAAATCATAAATCTCCCTAGTTTTTTTGTTTTTTTTAAATTATTTTTATTTCAGTTTCACATGTTAAACATACAGATACAAAACATATTACAAATAATACAATTACATAAAAAAAAAAAATAAAGCAAAAATTGACAAACATTTAAACAATCACAAAGATCAAATGAAGCTTCTTTAAAAACATACCATACATATTATTAACTTTTATAGGACTTGTAAATACAAAAAGGAAAGGAAATATTGAGTATTTTATCATCCAATGTCCTAAACTGTGATTTTAAAGATGGATGACTACATTTAAATCTCCCTAGTTGTCATCCCAGGATTATCACATTTATATGAATGACGTTTGAATCAGGGGGATTGACCAAAAAGGAAAACGCCAACAAACATCAAAAGTAAGGAAGAATGACAACAAATTGGAGGGACAGACGACCAAGGAAAACGTAACATACATCAAAAGTAAGTAAGAAAGAATGATTTCTTTATCAGAGGGACATACGATTAAGGAAACGTGCGACGGCATAAAACATAAAAAACAAATTGATGAAACACAAGTGTCCGTCACAGAATTATTTTAAAACGGCTTTTTCTGAGGAATGACAATTTCTGCTTATAATGAATATTAATAAATATCAAATGACTGCTTTTATTCCAATCCTGTCATTGGTTTATCTTTCTCCTTTAGTATTTCGTCACGTTATTGGTGACATCTTCTGAAGGTGGCGCATCCCTAATTCTTACTATGGAAAGGGTTGTCATAAACCGAATAGACGAGGAACATCCTAGGAAACGCTAACGCCTTCGCAGACATCTGCTTTCGGTTCTAGTTTTGAGAAGTTCGCGATGTTTTCTTTTTGATTTAGTAATTGTATTTTTGTGGGGTTTTCTGTATCCGGCAATATTTCCCTTTTGATATCGTCTTTCGTTTTCGTATTTACTATACTTATTTTGTAACAGACTGATAGATAAAAACAAAATTCACGTGTTTATACATGCATCAGTAATTTTATTACAATGTTTTAATACTGTTGAACAGATATGTCAATAAATGGAATGTTTTAAACAAACAACTATGCGTAGAGGACATAGCTTTGATGTCACGTCAGGAATTTACTTAACAGTGTGATTAACACTATAACGCCTCCAAACCACGAGAGCGAGGCTCCAGCGTCTGTAAACATAAAACAAACATAAATATATCATTTTATTTAAATAGCAGGTAAAATACGTCATACACATACAGAAAACATATATCTAATCAATAAAAAGTCTTTTCCGAAAGATAGAGAAAACATCTATATCTCTATAAAAGTCACACAAATATTTTTTTTGTATTTTAAGTTAAACTTGGCTATATTATCAAAAGTATTTTGCTATAAAATAAGTTAAGTCTTCAAGATACTAGCGCGTTGGATTCGAGGTAAGCGTTCGTTTTGTATTGGTAGGCTGTTGTTAGAATCTCAGGTGGGGGTTCGAATCCCGGCCGCGCCACAACCTAAGACGTTAAAATTAAGCAATCTTCTCGCTCCGTGCTAAGCGCTTAAACATTTCTTGGAAGGAGAAGGACTGGGTGGCTCGGTGTCAAGATAATGTGACCCAGTGAAGTAGCATGTCAATGTGTCTGCGGCTTGGTATTTCAGTAGACAGCACTATAAAGATACATCATGTGTGGACTGTCACAAACAGACACCGTCTCGATATGACCTATACACCAGTTGAAATGACGTTAAACACTATAATAAAACAAAAAAACAAACGTTTGTCTTCAAGATATCAGTTTACCTCACTATTAGCTTGTTGAAAACCCTTACTTACTTATCATACTCGGGAAAAGAAACTCTGTCCTGTACGCCATTTTACCAGGTAAATCCGCCACACACCTGTAGGGGATGTCCATCTCCCCAGCTGCTATATATACACTTAAAATGCTCACTGTGTCCCCGTAACCTGAAGTAAATATATTAAACTCATTTTTAAGTTTGAAATATGTGTTTCTATGCCAACCTCTAAAAAGTCATTAATAATTTGGCGAAACACTGTTCGCAGCGACGTAACGGATTTATTTTAATTATATTGGTAAAAGTTGTTTTCATTCAATGCCCTCCCCCCCTAAATATAGGTTGATACATTTAAACATTCAAAATACTTTTTTTTTTATCAAACACATGTATTTTAGATATGATTTACAGTCAACGTTTGTTTGTTTGGAAGTTTATTCTTTTTCAAATTAGGAAAAACTACATTATCTGAAATTAAACAGATCATTTACAAGTATAGTGTTGTCTAACTAATGTGACAAACATTATACTTGATAGGTTTTAATTTGTTTTCATTTACCATCTGCACGAATAACTTTTTCCATGTGACCGACGGTGTTGGTGATGTCATGCACGCCCTTGTACCATCGTAATTCAGCGGCGGGTCGACTGTTAATGGATCGACATGTCATGTTGATATGAGAATTAGGTCCGACTTCCCCCGAAGTTCCTACTGTTACCGCCATACTCTGCATTGGTACTGCGAAGAAAAAATAGTATTATGTTTAATATATATAGTAATGTCGATATACATGGGTTGAACTCAGTTCTCTCTCAGTTCAATGTTGCGGGTCTGGTGAAAACACAAAGCAACCACCCGTGAGTTTGCAAGTTTGCTTTTTAGAAACAACACCAAACACTATTTGTCTTTGCGTGAGCATAGCGTCAACATATGGGTTTTATGTTGTTTGTCTGCGGAACGGAATGATATTTCAGTGATATAGCACTTAACATTCGAGTCTGCGCAATCACATTGAACACAAGACCCAAACATGAAATGTAATATTTGAAAAAGGAGGTCAATTAAAAACTCCGAAATTCGATTTTGTTTCAAAAAAGATTATAAGATTAATTAAAGATAATAAACTTTGATTTACGTTTTGGGATTGATTTTTTGGGCATTGCAAGTCTATGCCCGACTTACCGTTGACACTGAGGTACGCCCCTGCTGTATCCCCTTCGTTGTCATCACACACATATTGTCCCTCGTCCTTCAACTCCACATCAAGAATAACCAAATCATAAGTATTCCTGATCAGATGCTTGTCTCCATTGAACGTGAGATTGTCGTATGAAAGAGTATCTACGCCATGGATGTGAGCCTGTAGAAACAAGTATCAACGATTTAAGTGTTATTATCGCACGCATGCACGAGAGATAGAGAGGGGGGTCTTACATTTTACAGATACAGCATCAAAATGCCTGGACCAATGAGTTTTTATCATGTATAGCACTGGCCAATATTACCAGGGGCTATGGGTGTTTCATGCTGACGCTGACGATGTTTAAAAAAAAAAACAGGGCGACTGAAACTTCTTTTTGACGCGTGTTGACAGTCGTGTGAACACAACAGGTATAACATTGCTTTAGAGATAGGTTGGTGTCAAGTTTCGTCCAGATTAAAAGGGGAACATTATAGCCCGGATATGTTCGCAAAAAGTACACTTCTTAAAATGCAGATTTTGGCCCACCGAGCGGGCAAATCGTCTCTGCGCCAAGACGTGATTTTATCATGTGGCAGGGTCCGGAGAAGGTTGTGCGTGTTTGGCCCGTACTGCAAAGAAGTTCTTTGACGAGTCAAAATCCGAATTTTCAAGAATACCCTTCTTTGTGGATGCGCTGGCAATAATGGCCCTTTTCAATCTGGTTCAAACATTGACAAACTCTTGTTTAAATCCTACCACATGGTAACAACTATATCAAATCCTGGTACTCTGACATTTTCGGTACAGAACAATCGGACCAAAACTCGGCCATTAGTTTTCAATCAATTCTCTAAATGTTATTATAAAGTAGAAGTTATTGGACACTCAGGTCATTTTTGTCCCCTCTTAAACAGGACAAAATTTGTTGCACATCTTTTCTATAGCCTGCTACATGATAAAAACTATATTATGAATCCTAAACTCAAGTTTTCTCTTGACCCTTCCACAATATTTAAATTCGGTTAATCTACTTATTTAACACTATTTTCTTGTTTAATATATATTTATACATATTCAAAGTGAAGAATCAGAAATATTCGTTGGGCTAAAATTTCGTTGTTTTGAAAATAAATTGATTTCGTTGACATAAAGTTTCGTTGAAAATACTTAAGGTGTTCTTATAAGAAGGTATGTGAAAAATTTCGTCATGGTTTTAATTTCGTCGATCTTTTACAACAACGAAATAAACGAAATTAAAACCACAACGAAATTTTCTGATTCTACAGAAAAGTACAGAAAATAGAGAAAGTTTCTCTGTATATTGTGAAAAGTCTGGTTTTTCAAATGCTTTAAACAATTCAGCAATTTAAAGACAAACTGCATGTGTTCTTTGGTAGACCGCAGAGGTCCGCTGTGCATAGCAAGGTCTTACTACATTTGTCCGCAATGGACCCGAATCGGAATTTAATGATGTACCCTACTCTGCGGACCCATTGACCATAGTGATGTCGTTTAATAATGGACCACATTGTTCACATAACTTCTCTAGGTTCTGTCACATGATAAACACTATGTCAAGTCATGGCATTATGACATTAAGAGTTATTCCAGAATACATCAAAAGCACAGACAAGTCTTCAACAGACCAAATACAATACATCCTTGCGACCATGTTAGTCGTTGGGGTTTTTGCCACTGTAAAGAATTTGCTATTGTAATGAATAAAAATTGTAGTAATTATGTCAGTTTGTTCGCGGTGGCTCACTGGTTAGGGTGCTCGCTTCGTGCTGGTAGACTGGTGCTAGAATCCAAGGTCGTGGGATCGAATCCCAGTCAGGTCAAAACCTAAGACACTTTAAAATTAGGCAATCTTCTCGATATGACCTATACATGAGTTAGAGGGATGCTAAACACCAACAATGAACCGTTTGTTTGGAATCTATATTCACTGTAAAGAGACTGCTGTTAAAAGGAGTGTCTTTATAAAAAAGACTTCACTGCAATAACTCCGCAAGTTATAAGTTCTTATATGCTGGAATAAAACTCTTACTAGATCTATAGTCTTCCATAGGACTGGTACACTAGGCGTTTGTGCTGCTATCTTGCACTGAAAGAGACCGGTATGGCCGAGGATCACTGATGTATTGGTAGGTGGGATTTCAATAAATGTACAACTGTTACCTGCAAAAATATAGAATCAAACAGAATAGAATACAAAAATGCCATCTGAAAAATGCCTCCGATAAATATGATATGTATAAGAGGAAAGAGCCAAAACTCTGTGTGTGACACCTCCGTCCCTATAACTCACTCAGCATTGTCCAAATTGATTTGGTTTTTGGAACACGAAATTAATCCTCGGACTATGCCGCTTATTTTTTTTACATAAAAAAAAGATATTTTTAATCCAATTGTCTATGTCATATTTACCACAAATTGATGTTTAATTGATTTAATAAGTAGAACTGAATTGCACGGACGGTTTCGTGACTGTTTTCAATATATAAACCTGTAATTATATACACAACAGTATAAACACGGATTTTTTGTTTAAAAACTTGTTTTTATCTTACCTTTAACGAGAGTCAAGACTATGACGATAAGTACTGTCTGTAAAGCATCCATCGTATTGTTAGTATAATGTATTTACTCCTAACTTGTTACAACCAAGCAAACAAAAAATCTCTTCAAATTTAAGTGTCCGAAATAATGTTCAACAACTTTAAAGTGTCGTTATGTCTAGATTCACCCTGCGATGTGTACTCTGATCTTACTAGTTTAAATAGGTATTAGCCTATAGGTAGACATACTCGACATATTTCTGGACCTTATTCAAGCTAATGAGCCGTATTTGTTTTGTATTGCAACTACTAAGCTTTATTAATTACACAACTAAATTAGCCTATTGACGCCCCTGCCATTCCAGTTACAACATAACTGTATACTCATTGTTATCGATTTAATCATTATGAATGTCGCCACTTCTTTCTGTCATCTAGGTGTTTTCTGCTTCTTGTTTTCATTGCTTATTTTTTCCAGTAACTGTGATGTCCCCCCTACATCCTCTATTTCCTTGTCTCGTTTCTCTCACCATGCCTGTAAAGACGGTCGTTGTCGAAGCAGAGATTTTATCTGTCAATTGTTCCTTTTTTCTATGACAAACAGGGGAGGGTGCCAATAGCAATGTTAACTTGGGCCCCAGACCTATACAAATAATGCAAAAAATCAAAATGCATGAAATAAAATTGGTTTTCAAATACTTATATTTTAATGTATGAGTTATATTGAAGGCTAGAATTGTGGCAAATTATTACAAATAGCCCATAAACGTTTTTATGCAAATTTTAGCTGTTTTAACGGGCTGAACAACATTGAGCTCCATGAAGTATGCAGTAGTTTTACATATGTTTAATCACTTCATAAACCCCATGCATTACATGAATATTGAGCATATTTTCTTATGGAGCTTATTGTTAAATTGAAACTTTGTATCTGCAAAACTGCTAAAATTGGCCAAAAAATTCTTCTTTTTTATACATATTTCGGCCTGTTTCAAACCCTATTTGTAATTATTTGCCAACCTTTCAGCTCAAAAATAATTCATATATTGAAATATATAGGCATTCTACTATACATCTGTGAGAACCAATTTTATTTTCATGCATTTTGATTTTTTGAGGTTTGTTTGTTTAATTGGGGTTAACGTCCATTTAACTCATGTTTAGGTCATATCGAGACGGTGTCTGCTTGTTACAATGTGGACTTATTGCAACATTATAGTAATGTCTCAATGAAATATCGCACCGCAGACACATTGACATGATACTTCACTCAGTCACATTATACTGACACCTGAGCCAACCAGTCCTCCTCCTACCCAGTAATGATGAGCACTAAGCAGGGAGCGAGAAGATTACCTGATTTTAACGTCTTAGGTTTGACGCTGCCCCGGTCCTGAATCGAACCAGTGCCTACCTGATCACGAGGAGAATGCTTTTGTGTTATCAATTTGTTCGTTTCTACATATATATATTTTTATTTTACAAATACATGAGTTTTTCCATATGAAATTGGTGAATAATGTTCAACAATTGTTAGGAGTTCACCCTACCGCAAGGGGGACGCATCCAAGGCCGTAGCGCAAGCGAGGCAAATGCCTCAACTTAGAATTGACAAGTATGCTTACAAAAATAATTTTCAATTGAATCAAATCAATAAATATATTATTTTCGGCGACTTGCCTCAATTTATTTCGACCTGCACTACGGCCTTGGCATCGGGCTGATAACTCTGAATTTGTTTTCCGACTTTCTTTACACGTGGACAAACGGGTAGGCGAGCTTTTACAAAAAGAAATGTTCCTATTTCCAGCAAACATGGTTCGAAAATGTTTGTATGATACATTTATGTACAAAATGCATGTTTCAAATGTTGACATTCCCTTGGGACATTAATTTGATTAAACCTCGGAGCGAAATAAACTTTGGTCGAACGTTTGAAAAACATCTACTGTCGTACAGTTTCTGGTGCATAAAAACTTAACGTGTACGGCAATGCTTTACATAGCAAGTTGAGCTTCCCTTATCAAAACCAATCATTCAAACGTACGTTTCCAACTATCGAAAAAATAAATATACTGAGAAATATTCAGAATACATTTAATTGATTTTTGTGCATGAAAACGGAAGAGTTGTTCCCCTTGCCACGTGTGTGTACGCACAGATCTGGATCAAAATATAGTAATTGGTTAGGTCTTTCGTCACAATTATGTGTACATGTACTATATATTTTTTTATTTAGTAAACGAATCAATTTTTAATAATATATTTGAAGCTATTTATTAACGAATACATATCATAATTGGTAAATTTCAACATATACGCTTAAATACCTATTTTCGTTACACATTTAAACAATTTGTTGATTCCAAAGTTCCCACAGGTGGCCAATGATTGCATATATTAAAGCATTACAGACATATCATCAATTACCCATTTTACTTTTACTGTATGTTGTTAGTATGCATAGACAAAATCTGATTTTAATCCCTAATTTCTCACTAGGGGCATACAGTTGTCAGACCAACCCTAAAAAAGTGTTTGTTTCCCCTTAACTGACCCTAGTAAGCAAAGGCTGGGTAGGGTGGTAGGTAGAAAAAGTTTATTTTTTGGAAAAAAGTTTATATCATTCTGATTTTCATACATCAATATAAGTAGTATTTGAATATGCACTGATTCTACATATCTTGAAGCAAAACAAAATAATAAAGATTCCAACTCGGATAAAAGGCGGTATGTTTTTATTTCTGTCATGCCAACATTTTACTTTATTGGGTTTCGTTTCGGAATTGGTTTAAGATGTTTGCATTCATTGCAAACAGGAAATACACTACGACGAGTCTTGAGGAAATCGGTGTCGCTCTCTGCTAATTCACAGCCACAGTAAGCACACGTGTCCTGTTTACCAATGACACTTGCATAGTGGTAGTGCGAGGCTAGCGGTTTTTTCTAGTCTATTGCTAAAAAAGTTACACACAGCGTGATCATATCGTCCACCATGTTCACGTGTAATGGGAAAGATGAACGTTTGTCGATAATAAGAATTCACATAAGCGTCTCATTCACGTTCAATACTTCCGACGTTCAAAACTTACAGAACTACATAACGATTCCGGAAATCCGGAAAATGAAAAAAAAACTTTCTCGTGAAAAATGGCAA
>JAUMGZ010174509.1:2679-14613 GCA_032359645.1 Pododesmus macrochisma | reverse complement strand
AAACTTAAACACTGCATAGAAGTCTGTTAACTACTGTATACATGTAGTTTGTTAACTATAAAGTATAAACTGTATACATTGTAGTTGGTAAACTTAAACACTGCATAGAAGTCTGTTAACTACTGTATACATGTAGTTTGTTAACTATAAAGTATAAACTGTATACTAGTAGCTGGCTAGTATACACCCCATAGTTGATTAATACATTGTTAAGTTGGTAAATTTAGAAATAATCCCTTTTACTTGGTTATC
This sequence comes from Pododesmus macrochisma, assembly GCA_032359645.1. NCBI lineage: Eukaryota > Metazoa > Mollusca > Bivalvia > Pectinida > Anomiidae > Pododesmus > Pododesmus macrochisma. The sequence goes on along the minus strand of JAUMGZ010174509.1, from coordinate 14,361 downwards.
TTAGAAGTATAAACTGTATTGTTGGTTATTGTGTACAATGTATAGGTGGTTCATGTGTACACTGTATAGGGGGTTAATGTGTATATTGTATGGGGGCTAATGTGTACATTGTATAGGGGGTTAATGTGTACACTGTATAGGTTGTTTATGTGTACGTTGTATAGGTGGTTATTTTGTTGGTAAATTTAGAAATACACATGGTTTGGATAGTGAATGTGAGATTGGTCAGAGTATATCAGTGATAGTGTAACAATGTAGGCATTTATTGTAGGCATAGATATGATTTATAATATGGAACACAGGTTACAGGGACACAGCAGTTTTACATGAAGTTGTATATGCTAATAGATATTGTCTTTGTTATTACAGGAGGCCTAGATAATCATGTTAGACTTTGGGACATAGCACGAGTTCTACATGAAGTGGATGTTGAGGCAGATCTTAACATACCAAGTTCATTTACTGTGTAAGTATAAATAGACTATTCAGGAAGTTGTAAGAGATTTCATTCCATGATGAACAAACTCTTATTGTGCATCAAGTATTGGATATTTGAAAATAAATTTTGGGTTTAGTTCACCTGATCAAATGGAGCCATTCTTTCTTAAAATTTGTGTTTGACTCTATTTTCTAGGACTTGAAAAGCTGAATAATATAAATATTCATGTCAATGTGTTGAGCTTAATTTTTCAAGGACTAATTTTCAAAGGACATTCATCTTCAAGACCACTTTTTAATGCAGGGTCATGTGCTGCTAAACATAGGGAAATTAATGTCGCTACAGGCAGCAATCCATTTGTTTTGTATCTATTTCTCTTGCTATTTTTGAGTGATAACAAGATGAATGGATTTTTAGTCCATCTGGACCGAAGGTCCAAGGTGGACTTTTCCCATACAAATCCTGTCTGTCGTCCATCAATAGTCTGTCGTCCATCCGTCGTTAACTTTTTTCAAGATTGTACAAATGAAGTCCCTAACCCCTCAGGGAACATGTGGGCGGGCCAAAAGGGGTAATTTGACAGTATGCATTCAAACGACATCTCCTCCAAGACTTTTGGGCAGATTTCAACCAAGTTTGGCAGGAAGCATCCTATGGGGAAGGGGATTCAAGTTTGTACAAATGAAGGACCTGACCCCCCAGGGGACATGTGGGCGGGGCCAAAAGGGGTAATTTGACAGTATGCCTTCAAACAACATCGCCTTTGAGACTATTGGGCAGATGTCAACCAAATTTGGCAGGAAGCATCCTATGGGGAAGGGGATTCAAGATTGTACAAATGAAGGCCCTGACCCCCAGGTTACAGTTGGGCGGGTCCAAAAGGGGTAATTTGTCATTATGCATTCAAACAACATCTCCTTCAAGAATATTGGGCAGATTTAAACAAAATTTGGCAGGAAGCAACCTAAGCTGGGCCCCCAGGGGTCGCCACTTGGGGGTTCAAAAGAGGGAAAATTTGATAACATTTCAAATGTTTTCTTCTCATAAACTAGAAGGCCTGGATCTTAATATTTTGGTATGTAGTAACCGTTGGGCTTAGAGAACCAAGTTTGTTCAAGGGGTGAACCTTGGGTCAAAATTAGGTTACGCATTTTGGGGTCAACACTATAGGAAATATGTTAACTTGTCACAATTAAGACTTCTTTTCCAACACTTTTGAACAAATTCCATCAAAACGTGGTTTATGTCATCCTTAGGTAATGGGGCTTAGTACTCAGGGAAGGTCACTTAGGGGCCAAAATTGGGAAAGTTTGACCAAAGTTCAAAAATCTTCTTATAAACTAGAAGGCCTAGTGATTAATGCTTTGGTTTGTAGTAACTTTAGGGCATGGAGAACCAACTTTGTTCAAGGCATGACCCTGCATGGGGTCAAAAGTATTCAAATGCCAATCCAGGCCCCATGGGCCTCTTGTTTGTTTCAGTAATAGCAGTTTGTCTCCTTCGATATTTGATAACCATAATAGCTGCTATCAAATTTCACAGAAATATTGCATCTGCAAACTCCATGAAAATTACACAATTATACATAAGTAGACTTACAGTGTACAGAATAGTCAAATACAAGATATTTCACTTTTTTTATATTTTTGCAGAAATTTTAGCTTCCAAGAAGAAGACATACAGTGATTTAGCCCGCCATGTAAACTCTACTAAGGTAGATATCGATAGAACAAGGAATCAACTGGACTTACTCAAGAGAGAAAGAGAAGCCAATGGTTAGTCTGATTTAAGTTTACTCATTGACCCCTAAAGTCACTTTTAGACTCTTCCAAAACAATGAATTGTACAGTCTACTGTCAAAATCCAGGGGTGAATAAGTTAAGACTGCATGATTTCAAAAAGAAGTTTAAATTTGATCTTATATGTGGTTTTAAAAGTGGCCTTAACTAATATGTACCAAGATTAATCAAACCTTTGGTTTCTTTATTATTTATACATTTTGATTGATATTTGTATAAAATATATTATCCATGTAATTTCAATAACTTTGACCTAATTTTTTGGGAACAATTCGGTTTTTTGATATTGCTTATTGTTACATTATACATCTACTTCAAGGTGGATAGCTTTTGATAATATTAATTTTTTTGTTCAGACTTGAATTCATTTATTTATTTTAAATGAACACGCAAAACTAATTATTAGTAAAAAGTGACTTTCTCATATGTTTTATGTAGGTCCTCAATATAATGAAGAGGGTGACATTATCATTAGTGAGGAGGAGTTCAAAGAAATAAAACGATTAAAAGACCTGAAGAATCAGTATAAGTCTAACTTTGAAGAACTGAAGAATCTTAAAGCAGAAGTTCAGTACTGTCAACGTCTCGTAGATCAAGCCAGACAGAGGCTTGTACAAGGTAGGATAAATTGGTCATAGTTCTGTTCAAGCATACAAAGCAAGGACTATGATGCATTATTTAAAATATATGCTTCTGTATTCTTTATTCCTGTCAAACGTATAATATTTTGTATCCTTTGTAACAACAAGAGAACTGAGATTTTTTGTAATTTCAAAATATGTCAGTTACTTATTTAATACTCTGCACTTCAAAGCCACAAGAAAGTTAGAGTTAGATTAATATGGCAATTAATAGGCCACTCATATAATTATGTAGCTAGCATCCCTGTACCAGATCCTATTGATGATTATGGGACTAGAAATGAAAATATAAAAAAAAGAATAAATATGATTGTATGTTTTCTATAAGTCATCATGTGTGAAAAAAAAACACACTGCAAAAACGAAATAAAACTGTACTCTTCATTTGCAACATGGTAAACTGTATGTGCGTCAGCTTACGTTGTTGTTGGTATTTACAGAGTTTGACTCGTGGTACAGTGAGAGTTTCATTGGTGCGTCAGATGATCTGATGACAAGTATGAATGCAGGCCATGGAGTAAGACCAGGTGTCCTTGCCTATAATCCAGGCAGTGTTGTAAGTTTAGAGAATTATATTAATTTTGGTTTGTTTATGTATAAAATTAAACTGACATTCAATGTTACTTTTAGCAGTAACTCTGCTAAACGCTGGTGCCCTGTAGATTACTTGATCATAGGGGCTTTTAATTTCCTCCTGGAAAAAACTATCGTCATTAAATAACTTGGATTAAATTTTCCACCATGAAATAAATTTGGTCTCTGCAAGTTCGAACTGAAACCTTGGTAGTCAGGGCGATGCTAGAGATTGAAAATGGAAACATCATGACTTCATACAAAATGTAGCTATAGAGGCACCTGAAAGATTATTTGCCTGCAGATACAAATGAATGTGAAAATATGTAAAAAAAACGTACAAAGGAAGGTTTTATTTACAAACTATTCATCAATGAGTTTCGCTATGACACTATGCATTTCTGTTATTTTAGATGTCATATAGAACTTTTATTATTCATTGAATTTATTGTTCTATTCAGCCGGAGGATGAACATGAGAAATTTGACCGTCTGCAAATGGAGTTTTTGATGAACAACCCAGATTCTGCTGCCTTCTACAATGCTCAAATGAGAACTCAAAGAAGGGTAGGTACCTTATATACAATGTAAATAAGAACACAAAGACATAGCTAGGGGTCAAGGTCACAATGTTCCTTATATATACAGTACATAATAACACAAACACATATGAGTCAAGGTCACAGTATTTCTTGTATACATATTAACACAAGGACATAGGGGTCAAGGTCACAATGTTTCTTGTATACATAATATCAAAAACACATAGGGGTCAAGGTTACAAATGTTCCTTATATACATAATAACACAAACACATTGGGGTCAAGGCCACAAATATTCCTTGTATACATAACACACACATATAGGAGTCGGGGTCACAAATGTTCCTTGTATACATGATATCACAAACACATAGGGGTCAAGGTCACATATGTGCTTTATACATAATAACACAAACATATAGGAGTTGGGGTCATTATTTTTATATTTCAGCTTGTCCTGATGAACATGTTGATGCATGCTGTCTTTAACATTAGAAATATCATCTCTGCAATATATTTAAATAGACATGTCAGAAATATTCTCTTTTGATTTTAGCTCCAGCAATATGTACAATAGGTAAACAATGCACTTCTGAAAGTATTGTTCGAAATAATTTCTTTATCAATATGTTATTCAATAGTACACAACCATTTCTTTTTCTCTTCATTGAAGATAGTAACATTATAATGCATGTGAAACATTGATTATGTGGAATGATTAAAATAATTATTTTTGTGAAACCATTTTTCAATACATTTTCTGTTGATCTACAGTGCATGTGAAAAATTTGATTTTGTCAAATGATCAGATTAAATCAAAATTTTGTAAAACCAATTTATAATGCATTCCCTCTATTGACTTGGTTTGTTTGTATTGGATGATTACACTGACAAGCCAGTTAATACACATTTGATACATGCATGCTCCTCTTATTGTTTTGGTTTTTCATGTCCTTCAACAACATTATTTCAGAGTGTATTTTAACTTATTGTGTATACACCTTTTCTTTTGTATGTGTCAAACCTTGATTTATTTTTATAGACAAAATTACTGTGTGTGGTATACTTTTAACCACAATTATTAAAACTTTAATATCTGTGGACATAGTATACATACATGGTATAAAGATGCATTAAAGGGAATCTCTATGTCTCTGACATACAAGTTCATATTTTACTGACACATTATAGTATAAATATTGAACGCTGTATTCTCTTATTTGTCAATGTTAGAAATCAGAGTTTCTTATTAAAATTAGCTATTTTGGTCTTTAATTCAGATTATTCTGATGGGTCATGATCATGAAGTCCTGTTAGTTATTACTGATTAATAAATTTAAGAAAAGATGAGGGAAAGGACATAAAACAGATAATCATCTGCCTTTTAGATTAAAATTATTGCCATTCCACACAAAATCAAAATCCCAAATAATTCTTTTTTCAAAAACATTAAATCCCCTAGTGAAAAAAACCCAATTTTCCATTCTGAGGTATACAACATGTTATAAATGTTTCATTACTTATTTACTGAAACCATGACAGTTTTGCATTATATGTATATGAGTACAGCTCACATATGCTTGAGGATGTGGTGCAATCATAATATTTCATGTCTGTTTATTAACTCATTGGGTTTATTATCACCTCCGGTTTTTACTTGACCAAAAAGAAAAATTTATTTAAAACTTGTCTTAACTTCTATCTTACAGAAAACTTATGAAGCAGCGATGTCGCAGCCTCAACCAAGCTACAGGCAAATGCCAGGAACACCCACAATGAACATACGAAACAGGCCCCCAAATATGCTACAAGTCAGCATGGGCTAAACATCAAGAAACAACTTTGATTGGACAATTTCAAGAATTCAAACTTGTTACCTAGTTATTGATTGGCTGTATTATGATTGATGTAACAGATATGTTGATTGGTTAAGAATCCCTTGAAGAGTTGATGACTTCTTGCATTTGATACCAACTTTTAACACTCACAAGTGTAAATCCGATAGGCATTGTTACAGTCCAGTCTAGGTATACATGGTTGGGGGTATTGCAGTAATGTATTAAAGACTATTTATATATCATAGTGCTGTTGTTGACAGTCGTAATTTCACATCATTGTTGAAGTACTTGATTTAGGAATATATCTTTTCATGGATGCATCGTTTCTCTCTAAGTTTGTTTCATATTCATTAACACATCTGTACAAAAACTATTTATTTTCTCGAGTTGAATATATCTAAACTCGAAATTTAAGAACAAAAAACTAAATTCTTCATCAAAGTCATTATAGCATCATTCATTTCTGATGATTACTTAATAATATATTTATCCTCTGGCTGTTTGTATGTAAATCATTTCTATATTGAAGTATATATTAAATGGATCCTGTGTAAAAATACTTTTTTATTTGTTTAATTAAGATTCCTTAACATGTATATTATATGATTCATGTAGATAACTCCAGTTTATGTGGACATGACTGTATAAACAAGATATATAGATTTCTATAACAGTTACTAAAATCAACTGACCATGATAAAATTACCATCAAGAATAATTTCAATTTTTAAATGCTACTTTTGTTTTTGTTATATTTCTAAGATATATAGTGCCTTGCCGAGACGTCAGTATTATAACCAGGCACCATCTGTTCATTAGTTGATCTGATGCACAACTTATTATTTATACATATCTTGCACAAATTAAGAATTCTATATATTATATTATAATTATAAACACACACGTTTTCTTGTACAGGTATATTCTCATACAGGTACATGTGTGAAATTAATAACTATGTTCGTTATCTCTATTGTTCTCTTATATGCAAGTTTACGAATAAACGTGTAAAAGATTCTGTATTTCATGTAACACACAGCGAATCATGTTCCTGTGAACTAACAGGTAGAGGACGTGTAAAAAAATTCGGAAACTTCCCTATAAAACGAGATATTTGGGTAATTTCCGAATTTTTTTTTATGCCCAATCTACCTGGGGATAACTATATGACGTGTTTTAAGATTATATTTATCTATAAGACACACCCTATTCACCTGTGAAGTATATGAAATGCATTGTTAAGTTTTGTATACTTTTAAATTTATATCTTTTGTTTTTTTGTACCACCAAATTGTAGGGATAAGCAAATAAAGATGTTTATATATTAAAATGATCAATCTGTGATAAAACAGTTTGTTACAAATCTTTGTGCTTTTGCTACCATTTTAACACACGAGAATGCTATCTTTTCATTTCTTTGTTTTATGATGTAAATTTATTTTAAGGCCAAAAATGATATGTGCTGTTCAAGTTACCTGACTAACCCTTTTTTGCCACCTACCCTTAACAGTTTTCTATTGAGGCTTTTCATTTTTTCTTGACTTTGTATCTTTAATGACCTTTCATTCCTATGGCTAAGGCTTGTTGAAGTAACACTAAATCCTAAAAAAAAACCAATAAGCAATCTATTTAAAATGTGTACCTATAGAAAGCAAATTGTCTATGTTTGAAAAAAACATCTAAAGGTATCAAAGAGTTTTGTTTAAATTTTATACACAGTTTTCATCATTCCATCAATGAGGAAAAGAATTTTGGTTCAAAATAAAACGTTTTTCCTACCATTAACCCTTCTTGTTTTTCGTCATGTAATAGGAACCACCCATATAATTCTTTTTGGCCTAAACTATATAAAATTTGCTATTGTTTTTAACAGATTTTTCTAACAAAGAATACTAGGTATTTGAACATAATTCTTCAGAGAGTATAATGCTTTATATGTGCATGTGTTGTGTATAGATGTAATAAACAATAACAGTAGCATCATCCCAGCAAGAAAAAAAGAATTTAAGCTGGACAAGGAACAAAATATAGGCTGAACTTAGACAGTTTTATGGCATGAGCTTGTGCATAAAAATTGTAGAATGAAGACAAGTATTTTGTTAACCAGCTGTTCAATACGTGTACATACAACGTTAATAAAAGTGACATTACAGATCTTCCTGTAAGGTCCGAAATGAATTTGAAGAAAAACTAAGTGTTGTTTTACCATTTGTATATATTCAGCTGAGGAGGACTCATTTTCAATGCATATCGTGACCTAATTTAGCATAGGGTTGGTTTTACACTCAGTAGTAATTAAAGGTTTTGAATTCTACTCCTGTGGTCAAAGTAATGTATGAATAATTCTATGGACAGGGAAATAAATTGTTTGTTTGTTTAATTAGGGCTGAACGTCACTTCCAGAATCTTTCACCGATAGTATGACAAAAGACCAAAGGAGATAAACTAAAAGATAGGACATGAAAAGAAGCGGTGACAGGAACGGGAAATGAAAGTAATATAGATATTTCAGAAAGAAGGATGAGCCCAAGCAACGGCGTTTCTGCCTACTCTTATCGAACTTTACATGGGGATATTTATCGTGCCAGGGGGTTAAACATCGCTATACACGAGACTGCCAGCTTAGCGTCCCCTCCGAAGGAGTTGCCGATCTTTGTCTGGTCTCTACCTTTCAACCTTTCTTACTTGGGTGACCCTAACAGGAACACAAGTTCTCGCCAGCATAGATCTCCAGGTTATTGAGACGCGCAAACTACCATGATAAGGTGTACATGTCGATCACAGGGACGACAGCGAAATTAAGCCTGCATCCAAAACAACCATTTATGATCTACCACAAAGACTAAATAGTCTTGTCACAACAGAACATTCACATCTTGATAACACTGAATGTTGAAGTGGATAAGAAGATGAGTGAATAAAAAACTGAACAATACAGTCAAACCAGTAATGTTGATAATTAATATAATTTTTTAGGATTTTTACTACGCTTTTTCCAAATTTAATCTGAATTTGACGGAATGTTATTGATGGAAGAAAACAGAAATATCATTTGAAAATTGAAAATAACGTTTATAAGAAAGATTTAATAATCATGGTCAACATTCAATTTGTCTCAACACAAAGGATGACTGTCCAATGCTAGCTGATCTATGATTCCTAAACAGATACGCCTATAGAATGTTAGGTAGTAATAGTTGCTCTATTTTTGCCTTGACTTGTCGTCCATTTGTACACTTCAGCAACTGTCTACGATTCCCCATTCTATGTTAAAGACAAAGTAGTAAATTCGAAAAACCAACAAAATATTCTAAAGCCGTAAGTCCATGGACATTGGCAACAAAGGGAAACAATGGACGCAAAAAATATAACCAAATATACATTATTATCTAAAAATGGTAACATCACAAATTTCAATTAAAAAACAAGAAGCAAAACCAGGTGCTGGCGATATGGTAAGCGTTTCCTGCTACACGTGTAGTCACCCGACTCCGTGTCTTTCCAGTATATGGCGACCCTTTCCACTGTTTAAAAAGGGGGATCATATGTTACCATAAGAATTTGTCACTGTTATGGTGACAAAAGAGCAAGAGAAAAAACATTTACAGGATAGGATAGAATAGAATAAATTAGCAACATTATCATGAAAGCAGAGCGGTAAAGATAGGGAGACGAGACGAAGAGTAAGCCCCTCACCCCCTTTTTGACCGCATTCTACTTGTTATATTAATATATATATATATTTATATATACATATAATCAAAGACAAAAGGACAGACGGACGGACGGACGGACGGACTATGGATTGACTGACTGACTGACTTACTCACAATTAGGAAAGGTGGTTGCCGAAATGCATATCGGTCAAGAATACCAATTTAGAATACAGGCAAGTATGAAGCCAAATAAAAGACTGTGAGAATCTCAAACTATGACGTAAGGAAAATAAAACTATGGCGAAGGGATAATGTCTATACTTATATCAGAAACAGACTTGTCAAATTCCCTCACTGTATCATGATGGCGGCCATAAAACTTCCTGAAGGCAGACCGAAGTCTGGGTATTGTATCACCCTGCCTCAAAAGCTTGGATGTCAAAAGCAATCCTCCAGTGACAAAGTCTTGTTAGTGAGGACATGCGTACGCTCTTGAATAACGAGTTAGCTGTGACACATAAACACCATAAGCAGGTGCAAGGTGGGTATGTTGCTGTTTAAGAATGGGGCGTTGACAAAGGGAAAAATGAAGTCGTCACATTTGTCATAAAGTTAAGTGGAAAATGTATTATTCGTGTCGATTTTTAGTAGTAGGTCTAAGTATGAGGCAGAAAAGTCGTTGTCAGTGGTGTCTTTTATTTCGAGTTCCGGAGGATAAATAATGATCACATATTTACCAAAATGCTTATTCTTTAGTGACAAACGTCATCTATGTAGCGAAAAGTGAAATTAAAAGACTGTCAAAGTCTTTCTCTTTGAACTGTGTAGTTTTTAGATAAATTCTGCCGCATATGAATACAGAAATAGGTCCGCTAGTAACGGGGCGCAGTTTGTCCCTATGGGAATTCCAATAGTCTGCTGGAAAACATGGCCTCCAAATTCAACAAATATGTTGTCGATAAGAACATTCAGCACACTATACACCATCGTCTTTAGTGTATTTTTGCTTTTGTCCAGATGGACAAATCTTCCATGTTGAATACGAGAGAAATATCTTTTAGATTTTCCAAAAACATTTTTCCTATTTAGCCTCCAAGTGGTGACCCATGGTTGCAAATACCATAATTTAGAGACATTTGAATTTCATTTCTTCCTGCTTAAATCGTACGTTGACAAATAGATTTTAAGAAGCTGATATTTTGGTTACGTTTCCTATGTTTTTTTAATAAGTGTTTAAGAATACAGATCTGAAACATCTAAATACTATATTTATAAGAGGAAAGAGCCACTATACTCTGTGAGTGACACACCTGGCCCAAACAACTCGAGATCTTGCTTCGAAGCAGCCGTCACTAATGGAGGCTACAGAGATAATCTTTCACAGATATTTCATCACAGACCAAAGGACAGATTCTAAGGGAGAACAAGAGGCCCATCGGGCCTTAACGTCCATCTGGTTGAAATATGCCAAAAACTAACTATTTGCATTTGAATACTTTTGACCCCAGGGTCATGCCTTAAACAAACTTGGTTCTCCATGTCCTCAAGTTCTTACATAACAAAGCAATAAACACTATACCTTCAAGTTTACAAGAAGATTTTTTTTAAAATGTTGTCAGAACATTTCCCTTTTGGGCCCCGAAAAGGCTTCCCTAGGGGCCAATACCCTTAATTAGAACAAATCGTAACCCCATTCCCCATGGAATGCCTTCAATCAAGTTTGGATGAAATTTGTTCAATAGTTTTAGACTAGAAGTCGAAAATGTGAAACGTTAACATATTTACCATAGTGCTGAATTTTGATGCATAAACGCGTAACTAATTTTTAGACCCAAGGGTAACGTCTTGAACAAATTGATTTTCCATACCTTAAAGTTACTACATACCAAAGCATTAAGCTCTTAATCTCTGGTTTATCAGACGATTTCCGAAATTTTAACAAATGTTTCCCCCTTTGACCTCCTAGGTGCTAAGCCCCTTCATTTGAACAAATCTGAGACCCATTTCCCTTGGGGAGATTTCCTACTAAGTTTGGAGGAAATAGGTCCAGTGGTTAAGGAGAAGTAGTTGAAAATGTGAAAAGTTAACATATTTGCTATACATGTACATTTAGTCTTTGATCCCAAAACGCATAAACTATTTTTGACCCCATGGTCACGCCTTAAATAGACTTTGTTCTCCATTTGTCCTAAAGT
>JAUMGZ010174498.1:0-14613 GCA_032359645.1 Pododesmus macrochisma | reverse complement strand
CCGGGGGCGTGCCCCCCCCCCCCCCCCCCCGAAACCTGCAATAACTGTATATGTTTGGTAAGGACATTTTCTAAACGCAATGTACTTCAGACATGTTTACTATTGACCTCTGTCTTTCTTCGAAAACTGAACAATTGACAGCATAGTAGTAGCGTGGTTATTGATAGTTTTTAGTTACCAAAGTTCTAATATTGATGCTTTTTCAACATTTCAGATGGCGTTTTATAGACTCTAAGCGTGTGTCTTTTTGTAGTTACACTGTGAACGACTTCCTTCAGGCAGGACTAATAAATGGTAATTACAGTCTGAGATACAGCAATTGTATCGACGCAACTAATGGTATGTGGAATTTGGCAAGCAACTGCTAAGAGATGTTCACAAAAGATCGCGAACAATTTCTTCAATAAAAATATAATAACGTTTGCGTTTTTTACTGATTATTTATTTCAAGTGGTATATTATTTGTATACGAAGTTGAAACTTTTCTTTCCACATATTTGCTCTACAATTATGCGACGAAATTGCTAACTAATGGTTGGATCGAGTTTTCTTCTTCTGTGATTAAAGAAATAACAATATGAACATTATTAGGAGATCCACGTTGCACAATCTGATTAAAACCAGGTCTAGTTTGCTTCTGTTATTTGGATATCGCAGGGTACCTAGCGACATCCCGGGAGCAAAGTAGGTCTGGTTTTAATCAGATTGCACGTTGCAATAATAATGTGTCTTTGTTTCATTACAAGTAAAACCAATCAAGACAAGTCTAGTTAGTTATGGAAAACTTTCTCGTTGAAGTCGCATATTCAAGTATTTTAAAAAGATATTTTTACAATTAATCATTCTTACCCCAAGTATACGAACAAATACATGCACGTTATATTGAAACACTTGTCTTGCACTTATTTGAGGGAGGAAAGACAACTCTAACGTATGTGCTTCTATATACCAATTACCTTAGACTTGCAATGTTCATTATTATTCAACATACATTTTTTCTCTCTCTCTCTTCTTAAGCAACAATGTGTGGCCCGTCTTTGAAATAAAACCTTGATTACCTGGCAGGCCTAGTTCTCATGGATGGTTTCAATCATATTAAAGTTTCCATTTGAAACTAAACGCAAAAGAGAATGAGCTGACAAGGGAACTATGTACCATGTGATTGTATTCTACTGCTATTTTTATATAAAGTATGTTTAACCACAATTTCAAAATTTGCGCCGGAAAGCCAATACTGTGGCTGTATAGTTATAGGCATTTCAAATAATACTTTATTTCCTTTCCTCATTCACTACATATATTGAATACTTTCGTGTCTTCTTTTTCGATGATCTTACACTTGTCTTCTTCTCTAACAAATCATAGAGATCAAAAATGTAGAGAGAAGAATGTCAATATGGTATTAACGAGAGACAAAAAACAGGATGAGTGGAATCAACAGAACGAGAGACATTGACAAACCAACAATAGCTGAATCAAACAATTCATCATCAGAATGAAAAGTAAATATATTGACGTCACAACAGTCCGCATGCACCTAACACAAAACCAGACGGTGTTGTTAAACCGGTAATTAAGGTTTCAACCTTCCCACTACCCACTTGAGAAAAAAGTCTTAAGTAAAGAAATACATTTAAAAATTTAATTACACTTCATGGCGTTGTCAATAATCTCAACAACCAACCGCTAACATCAATTGTCAATTAATTACTTGTATGAGAAGACACTTAACTAATACTTGTTTCTCTATTGTATAAAGAATTTGATACATATTTGTTTACACTTATAAACTGTTGAAGTCATTTTGTTTCCTAAGTGTATTCAAACATGTTGTAAACTTCTTACAGTGTTCTTTTCAATCTTTTCGTTTTTAAATATGTACAGGACTTATATGGGTTTTTATGTTCTTTTCGTGCAATGTTTTGCTTAATGGCACACCAACACACTTATAGAATGTATATGTTAAGTAGAATTCTAAAGATGAAGTTGATAGAGACCTTGTAGACCATACTTATATATTATAAAAAAGAAATGCCAAATAAATGTTTTGAAAAAGCTAAATAAAACTTCACTTAAATCAACAGGCCAATGAAGCCTTAAAGTCTATCTGGTTGAACATTTCATTTGATATTTGTTTACTTTTTAAAATATGTTTGAAATGTTCTTCCTCAGTGGATCCTGTAGTGGCTTCCCTATCGAGACAAAGCTCTATCATTTGAACAAATATGTTTTCTCCTTTTTAATGGATGCCTGCTTCCAAGTTTAGTTGGAATTTGGTCTTATGGAGAAGTTGAAAACTCGAAGGTAACTTTTTTCCTATATTGTTGAACTTGATGCAAATATGCGCAACCTATTCTTGACCCCAGGTTCACGCCATGCACCAGCTTGATTTTCGACACACTGAGGTAATATATGATATTGATTTATATGAACTATTCTTTCCTATGTGGCACCTTTTTGTTATTTTGGTCCCACCCATAGTTGCTCGACATGGATGTCTAGCCTCAGCACTCAACATTCGAAAAAGTCTGAAACCTCTTCCATAAGTATGCTTTTTACATTTGGTTGAAATTGGTCCAATGATTTTGGAGAAGTCGAAAATGTGTTATACCGGTAGAGTTGAATTTTGAACCCAAAAAAGGTTTTTATATTTTTGATCGAAAGGTACCGCCTTGAACAATCTTAATTATCCCTGCACCAAGGTTATAACGAATGTAATACAAACATGCAAACTGAAATAACCCACCAATAAATATAATAATTATATAAAGAAAGACCAATAATCATGTGCGATATCCTCTCCCAACATTCAACGTACAGTAACCGTTATCAATGGACGCTTAAGAGAAGATATACCTATGAATTTTGAATAGACAAGAAGACCACGACAAATCAAAGCTACTAAGCCAAAAGAATGGGTGTAAAATTCCCAATTGTAATAATAAAGGACAATAATCGCACGCCAACAATACTGCTAGTATAAAATTGTCTTGCTAAAAATTAAGATGTGCATGCAGTCAGAATACGAAATTTTCACGTATTTCTCTGGAAACGTGTAAGCTTTCCACACTAGGAATTAAAGTGTATTAGGAGAAAAATTAAATATTGTAAATTTGTCTCCGAAGGTGAATGAGTAAGTGTCTCAAATGAGGCAACAGCCGAGTCATGAGATATGATAGTTAACCATGAAAGTAACAATAAAAGTGCCTCTGCAAAGACGTATCTGTAGCACAATTGTCGAAAAATTATTGTTGCACAGCACGTAAAGTCGGATTTCAGTACCACATGATGACAATTTCCCATATTTAACGTGAAATTGGTATCAGTACAAGTAACTGTATCGATATATGTAACCTTCTTTTCGTGAAATGTTCTTGTTTTGGGTTACGAGAAAATTGTGTTTGTATCAAGTTCGTACAGCATATTTATCCTTTGTTGTCGAAGCTTTGAACAGACTGCATACTATTATGCAGTTCTTAAAATATGTGAATCTAAAAAGGGTTTCTACGTCCTAAGAATATTACCAATTTTTTTGTTTTAACATTGCTTCCTGTCAAAGCTATTTCATCAGCAAATCACAAGGTGACTTCTATTGCAAAGATTTTTAGGAAAACTCAAAAATAGACTAAAGAAACGGATTGTAAACAAAAACACATTGAGTCTCAAACAAAGTATAAATATTAACAAATTGCCATTTTATTTCACTGTGATTTATACATAAACATAATATTATATGATCAATGTAAGATTGTCTAAATAACAATACGATTGTGTATAATATAATAATTAAACAGTCAATGAATATTTAATGCGTTTTGATATGTACAATAAAACATTGAAACTTTATGAGTGTGTGAGTGAGCGAGATAGCCTCAAAAACTTAAGACTTTAAATATTTTGATAAAAGATACAAACTTTCAAACTAAAACGGCCACTAATAAATATAGATCTACAATAGACGAAAAAGCAATTGTATTTGAGTGGTTCTCGTTCAAGATTACAGGCCTTCAGCTTGTTACGAATCAACCGTCATCAGTTCAAGACTGTGTTTTGTCAAAATGTGCATATGATAGAAAATAGTCAAATAATGATGCGTTTACTTCCTGATTATGATAAGCAGCACGTAAATCTAGTGTTAACACATTCAAACTTAAATTTTTAAAAATGAAATACAATATTAATTAACAAGGTTAACATTATAATCCAATGCATAAAAGAAAAGTTTGCCATTTTTAATTTCAATCAAAAAAAATTATCTTTGACTGTTATAAAGTATTCATGCTAACATGTGTATATGAGAAAAAATATGCATCAAAAGCTTAATATTACGCACATAATAAATTTAAAGTTATTGGCATACAAAAATGTACAACAAGACTCCCTGCATATATACTTTAAATATACGCTCTTGACATGCAAATATGTACAACAAGATCTGATGTTTATTTAAATAGACACTAAAAAAATAACATATAAAAAAACTGATTTTGTAATGGGACTATCTCACGTGTGTTCAGTTAATATTAAATCACAACATATCGGTAATCGAATTTAAAATGGCTGCTTAAAATGTGCAGTAAACCTCAAGAAAAGGCACATTGTGTTTCAAAGAAAACAAAAGGATACAGACACTATTAAACATATACCTTAACTGCAAAAATAGAAAACGATTTCTTGGATATTGCAAAGGTACTTAACGTTTGTTCAATATTGTCATTGTTCGTGTATACTCATAATTACACAACGAAAGCTGGTGAAATATTCAACTACAAGATTACATGTAAAAGTAATTTGTTTAATTTCTCGTTCGCTATAAATGGTGATAACAATCAGCTTCATTAGAAAACAATCAACCTGAAGATTCCAATGCTTTAGACTGTGTCATTAATTCTTGCTCGGTATTGTAACGAAATGTTTATTATTTTACACCTTGTACTGGAACCTAAGTTTTGGGCCCTTCATTTTCTATACCGATCTTGTACCGGAAGTGTTGGTTATTTACATCGTGTACCGGAACTTCAGTTTTGAACCCTTCATTTTTCTGTTGTACATTTCACCAAACTCGTCATCCTGTGAAATAGTGAAATGATGTCTCCAATCCCCAACTACACCAGAAATAGATTAAAAAGAAGTTATTATAGATATCGTACAATAGTACAGGTTTCATTCTAATATATATGTAAAAGAATAGTACAAGATTATACTACGTATCACTTATTATGTCCAGGTGTGCCTTAATCGATTGCTTCCAAACATCGTGACTAATCCGCCATTAAGATTTTGCCTATTTATCCTACACTAAAACATCCTTGATAGTTATATAACCATTTTATTATATTTCGAACAGTTTCTTTCTATAGTCTTAAGAAGGGGAAATTGAGAAATGACGACTGATAGTGCTGACAATTGGCATAAAGCGTGTGTTGTATGCTTGTAGCAAAGTTACAAAGTTTGATAGCAATTAATTAAGAAGGTTAAGCCTTGAACGCCAAAACCATCTAGACATAATCAGCGGATACGGAGTATAAATATTATTACAGAAGAAGGTGTAACAAAAGAACGTAATCCATTGACAAGGTTAGCCTATGACGATCTGTGTTCATCTCATATTGAGAATTGGGTATGGTTTTTATACATCATAACCATCGTGAATTGTCACCATTTATCCCTTTGGCCCTGTAGCCTTGATTTGCTGAAGTCTTGTCTTTTCAAAATTAAATCTTCTCTTGCGTCAATTTATGACGGCAGCTTCGAGCAAGATCTGGGGTTCGGGACGGATTGTCTCACACAAAGTGTTGGCTCCTTCCTCTTATAAATATCATATTTATCGGAGGCATGATTCAGATTGCATTTTGTATTGAAACCACTTAACAGGCAAGATGTATTCACGTGAATTTTAAGTCGATTTTTTGTGCTAATATCAAGTAGATTCAAATACGTTAAGGTACATTTCACGTGAGGCCATTTTGCTTTTGTATGGTAGAATTAAAAAATACGGGAGGATTCCTTTGCTGGGTTGTTGTTTTAATTATCCAACAAGAATTGTTTAGAAGATATAATTTTTTCAAAGCTCCATACGGTAACACTCGTGTTGCCGGAGAGCTTCGTCTGTTTTTGCTAATTAGCAGAAATGGTAAAAAACGTAAGCTAATGAAGTATTCTGGGAAATCTCACTTCGTCTCTGCATATGTGAGAACAGTCATTACATACGTTATAAGTTTATTTTATAAAAAAAAATCATGTTTTGAATATTGTTTGATTTGTAGTAGATTCTAACTTTAGTTTCTTTGTACTAGACATAATTTCTATAAATATTGAGTAGGAAATGGTGAAAACGAAAGCAGATGAATTCTGGGAAATCTCACTTCGTCTCGGTAGGTGTGAGAACTATTATTATTGTTCAAATATAACATTTTTTTTTTAAATATTTGGATTTTATATTATCTTATTTTACATTGTCTTAGAAAATTGACATAATTTCTTAAATGTTATCGCTAACGTTATGACGTCATTTATCTGGAAAGATGTATGCATACAACTTCCGCCATATCTCACTACGTTTGAAGAAATTTTGGTCGATGTTTCGCTTGATTCAAAAAAAAATTACGACGTCGATCTATATCTATGTACATAGTTATATGTGTATGAACTCCTTTTAAATTTAAAAAAAAAGCATAATTGTTTTAATAATATGGCTTCAAAAAATATAAAAGATAAAAACAGTCGTTCACATATTAAAATCAAACATTCTTTGTAGATAGTGTATTTTGAACAACAATATTGTACTTTATATAATACAATATACAAAGTAATATAGATATGTTGTCAGGTACTCAACCTGTTTGATAGCTTTTAAAAGGCTAAAGAAAATGAAGATATCTTCATAACACAAAACAATGTTTGTAAATGTGTTTTGTGTTTTGAAGATATCGTAATTTTCTTTATACTTTTGATAGTCTTCAAGCAGGTTGAGCACTTGACTTAAGAATTCATCAGAGCCATAGTCCAAGCAGGACGCCATCGCCGCGACTTATGAATAGTTGATTCTCTGAACGGAAATTCACGATATTCTTACGAAAAACACTGTTCGATTTAGACCAATAAAACGCTTTGTTTGGAAAACGTCACACAATTGCATAAAATAACTAAAATAGATCACCTAGTTTTGCGCTCGGATTTGAACCCTTACCTTTATATAACGCATATTCCAGTATAAGAAGTTATATTTACGGAAAGTTTTGTAGCATGGGATTTAGGGAGTAGAACAGATATTTTAAATAAATAATAAATTATATAATTATGTTGGTTAGGGTAGGGGATTAATAGTGAGTATGCATGGGAGTTAGCTAGGAAAAGTTGAATGTATATGAATATACTGAATTCCTTTCTTGACTTATAAATATTGATATTATTCACGTGTATTGAATAAGTGTATTGTATATCGGTTGTAGGTACGGATGTAAGTCAGTTACCAACCTCCATAGTCGGTCGGTAACTATTACATTTAACCGCCTGTGTTGACTGCCCGCAGGTAAATGTCACGTGGCAGTTCACTACATTTACCTGCAGGCAGTAAACACGGGGTGTTAATCATAGTGGCCATGACATCTCACCTGTGAATGTTTTCTGAGTGAAATACTCAGTAACTACTAAATTGATAGTCTGTAAGCTGTGAGTGGAGGTGCTGCCTTGAAAAATTATTAATCTTAACAAAATTAACCATGGTAATAGACCGTTGATCTAGGTCTACTTTAGTATATGTATGGGTGAAATGCGGGGTACACATTAACTTTTAAAACACAATACAACCAAAAAATAATAAAGTAATATTCTTCCAGTTAATAAGTTGTATTAAATTGTTCTACATTTTGAAAATGTTTTACCTGTTTTAATGCATACATACAAGCAAAAATATAGCTATTCATGATATATTCATAATACATGAACTCAGATTTCAAATGTACACACATATAACTTAACTTAATCAAGATGATGTTACAATTAGTGTATGCTTATAAGCATATGAAGTATCATGTCAATGTGTCTGCGGCGTGATATTTCAGTGAGACAGCACTATAAAGTCGCAATAAGTGTGCACTGTCGCAAGCAGACACTGTCTCGATATGACCTAATCATGAGTTAGAGTGATGCTAAACCCCAATAAAACAAACAAACTGTTTAAAGTTTTTTGGTTACTAGTCTGTTTGATTTGATTTGTCAATTCTTTTTCATGACTATGACAGGTCTTAAATCTTTAACAGATTCTCTACACTGTGGTGAACGATATCATCATACATTTAAAATCTATGACCCATTTTAAAACAATTTGGCTTTAAAATCAATCAAGGTTGAAGCAGTAAGAAATCAAGCAATATTTTGGGACAGGGTAAATGACATTCACAATAGATTTGGGTAAAAGATGAAATCTGCATTATACTTAAAATGTATTATGACGTCATCAAAGATTTGGGACCAAATTGTTTTAAAATAGGTCATAGATTTTAAATGTACGATGATATCATTCACCACAGTGTTGAGAATCAGTTATAGATTTAAGACCTGTCATAGTCTTATCATTATTATAATTATCAGCATTTATTTTCATGTACATTCTTCAATTTTACAGGTTTTTAACAGTAGAAGCTGCAGATTCCAATGACAGTACTAAAAATCAGAAATATGCCGAGATGTACCCAGCCGTGTTAAAGAAATTTAGTATAGCTTTATTAAAGGTTTGTAGACTGTAATTCCAGTATGCGTTATTAAGTCTGGATATATTAAACTCTTACCATTGATATCCCTTAATACAAGTTCTGACAATTGTATACTTGTTTTCTTTTGAACTTTAGATACAAATAATAAGAAGATAAAGACTAGGTAATACTATTTAGATATTTTCTCTTTTTTTATCAAGGGAAGTCAAGGATCAAAATTGAGAAGAGCCACAATTATACGACAACAGCTGTTTATAGATAAATTGGTAGATCTTGTCAAGATGGTCATGAGAGAGAGTGGAAATAGAAAAAAGAAGGTACTTATATGTATATAGATAAGATAAGATAATAAGAGTCTTATATATATACTGTAACAGTTATATAATTTAATTGTAATTATAGCATTTGTTCATCTGAAATATACATAATGTCTTTTACGCTGGTAGGGATATGTCATTATGCCCCTACTATGAATGTGGTCAGGGGCATTTAAGTATTTTTCTTTTCCATCTTTAAGTGTGACCATCTGTCCCAAGGTTAAAATCTTATAAACATGAATAACCTCACAGATATGATTTTGAATGTTACCCAACTTGCATTGTTTATTTTCATAACATAAGAAATCTGCATGTTAGTTCGAGGCTGAAAGATTGAGATCAAAGTCACAGAACACTTGGTTAAAAGTTTATCACGCTTAGATATTTGATCCTTGCAACATGATGGTATCTTGTGTCACAGCCATGTATTCTTAGATTATATATATGGAATATTATCAAACTTACAACTTACAGTTCTTTGTGATTATGTAAGGTAGCTGCCTCAGTGTTGCTGAGGCTGAGTAGCCAAGGTCACTTGACACTAAGTTATATTTAAAGTAATATGTCTATGGCTCTGTAGAATATAACCAAACTTACTTCAGTTGTTCACCATTACATAAGCTATCTAAAGGTTGCAGCTATGGAAGGTCAAAGGTAAAATACTTTACAACATTATCAATTTCAAAAGACCTTTTGCATGAATGTTACTGACTTTGTATCATTATTTCTGTCTTTAATAGATTGAGAAATTACAAAGTCTGTTACAGGATCCAGATATTTGTAAAATTAATTTTTCAAGCTTTGAAACTTTACCTCTGCCCTTGGATCCAAACATAAAAGTTCATGGAATTATACCAGAAGTAGCTACTTTATTTAAGGTAAGTAATACTATTAAATCAGTTGGTGATTTTCATATGTGAAACTAGTATTAAAAAAAGAATCTAGAAATATTTTTTCAACCGTTTTCATGCCATAAACCACAGTCCCTGTGATAGCATTGAATTTCATAAAAAGCAAAAAGCAGTAGACGCAACTGTTGCACTACTATTAACCTGTCACAGTTTGAATAAATGATAATGTTTTAAACTAGCAATCTTTGTTTTAACAGAGACTGAATTCATAGCTTGGCAGAAGGGATCTTCCTTATAAATAGGCTAAATTTGAGTGTTGAGTTTAAACTAAAACTAGAGTTTGAAAATATTTTTTTGTTAAAAGACAGAAGACATCTTGTGTTTTGCAATTGTCTTTCTCTAACTAAAACATTTAAAAATTAAAGAAGGGTCATTGGTGAACCAATAGATATTGTACTTTGTTGAATTTAAGTTGTACAGTGTATGTAGTACTTCTAACTTCAGGGTTTGAACTTTGTGCATGCCTTTCTCTGTTATAGAGTAATCTGATGCCATGTAAACTCACCTTTAACACGACAGAATCTACTAAGTATGTGACGATATTCAAACATGGTGACGACCTGCGGCAGGATCAACTTGTATTGCAAATGACCATGCTAATGGATAAGGTAGTTATTAATAATCCCCCTCTGCAGTGAAAGTTGGGTACATTAAATCTGGCATGTCTGTGCATGCAGTTGTTGAATCATAAGTTTTTCCAAAAATAAGCAAGCTACGGTTAATATTAAACTTGACTGTGAAGAATATGAGAGATTTCCTTCAAAATGTTCAAGAGTTATTGCCCTTTTATACATGGAAATTTACAGAAAGGACTTTAAAAGAGTTTGCTTTATTGTCTAGGTTCAGACTTGAGAGCTCTATTTAAGGAGCTTAGTATTCTTCTGAACAGCTAAAGATCAGTCTGCCAAGAGGTGTGATGGCCGATTGAAAACTCTAGTAATACAAGCATCCATTTGTTGCAAATGCTTATGGAGAACCAGATTGGGCACTTAGAGGTGTGGTGACAAAATCCAAAAGAAGCTGAATAATCCCAACTCAATTTGTTAGCATATGACGAACCAAAATTTAGATCATGTTTTGGTCAAAACATTTTGTCCAGGAAAAGCAGGACACAGACATTGTTAAAACAAGACAAGCTCTATTCCTAAAAGAATCCAGTTCTCCTTTTGTGTTGCATGTAAATTATTATATTTGTAAACAAATTTAAAATCTTAATATACTTTTATTTTACCTTTAGCTTTTGAGGAGAGAAAATCTTGATTTAAAGTTGACACCATATAAAGCCCTGGCCACAAGTAGTCGACATGGTGAGTGTAGTTTACTTTGGTTTAACCTGTGTTCAACACCATGAGCAAAGCCCTGGCCACAAGTAGTCGACATGGTGAGTGTAGTTTACTTTGGTTGAACCTGTGTTCAACACCATGAGCAATATGTTAACTTTTCAAGTTTTCTACTTCGGGACTTTTACTGAACCAATTGACCAATATCAACCAAACTTGGTAGAAGGCATCCTTTAGAGAATGGTATGTAGATTTATTCAAACATGTTGCTCAACCCCATGGAAAACTACTAGGGACTTGAAAAGTAGAAAATTTTACAACATTTTACAAATCTTTTAATAACTAAACAAATACCAAATAAACTTACACTACCACTTTAACCAGGTGGACATTAAGGGCATCCTTTGGGCCTCTTGTTAATAATCTTGGTTTATTTCTGCAGGTTTTCTTCAGTTTATAGAGTCCATGTCCATTGCTGAAATTGTTGACGCAGATGGCTCAATACAGAATTTCTTCCGGAAGCATGCTCCAGCAGAAGGGGCTCCATTCGGTATTGCCCCAGAGGTGATGGACACATATGTAAAAAGTTGTGGTCAGTATAGCTACAAATATACATCGTCGTAATAACTAAATTGACTTGAAGATTCATTATTAGGAAATAACAAAATTTTGATTCATCTATAATAATTGATGTAATGTATAAATAGGATATAAAGATACACTATAGAAAATTGAGGTTTAACATATTGTTTTACCACCCACACCAAAGTTTCTACTTTCTTTAATATAGAAATAGGAAAGTACCAATCAGTCAGTATTTAGCACTACATACATGTATATGTTGGTATCATTTATGTATATTTTTTAATCTGTTCAGTATTTAAAGTCACTTCTTGCCTTTGTATGGTAAATAAATGTACATTTAGAGCAATCACATATATGTTCCATTCTTAATATAAAATCCATTTTTTAGGCCCAAAAACTTGTTTTATTCCAACATTTTCAGATATTTTCCTAAATAAATTAATAGAACATATAAGACATCAGAATTTATTTTTTGTTGTTGATATGTTAACAAAATGACACAAGTAGCAACGTAAAGTGAATATACAGTTCTTGAAAGTAGGACTTATAATGGCATGAAAGCATAATACAAAGAAAGGGCTAAAATAGGATGTCATTGCAACCCATGTATGCATGTTTACAGTCTTTTGTTAACATATGCACTATTGAATTGAATGGTACAGTGACTGTAAGTTTTCATAGCATCATATTGAACTAGTGTTTCATTGCTTATTATTCACTAGCTGGATACTCAGTTATAACCTATCTACTGGGAGTAGGAGATCGACATTTAGACAACATCCTACTGACAAAAACAGGTAAGTTTTAATAGCTTATTAGATGTACATTGTATGCACTTTAATATTACATTTGTCTTTTGATGATTTTTTTTTGTATTATAAAAATTGACTGAAAGCTTCCTGATTGACACAATAATGATAATGAAAATTACGATAAACATGTACTGTAAAACAGGGTTCACAAATATAAGTATGTTAAGAATGGAAGCAAGCACTCTTTTAAGAAAATTTATACATGTTTTATAAAAAAAAAACACAAGTAGTCGACTGAATCCAATTGAAACTAAATATAGAACAACTTACAATTGAAATTATTTAATAGTAACTTTGGAATAAAACACCTTGAAAAAATAAAGCATGAAGAAATTGATAAAATAAGATCTCATATCCCCTATACAAGATTTGCTGTCAAGCAAACTCACCACTATTGTATGAACAATTACTTACTTCTTTTTTTAGGATATTAAAGTTGAATGATTTATATATAGTTTATGAAGAAAATATGTTGCTGTAAATGTTCTAAATCACACCATTTGCACATGTAAAATCACCTCAACTAGTGTGTGATTTAAATCCTTGTATGATTAATTGAATTTTTATGATATAAGGGAAGCAACTCATGCTTAACTTATTAAGCAATAATCAAAATTTGTAATTTATTACAAGGTAAGCTGTTTCACATTGACTTTGGTTACATCCTTGGACGTGACCCCAAACCAATGCCACCACCCATGAAACTAAGTAAGGAAATGGTGGACGGAATGGGAGGGACTTCATCAGAGCATTTTATGGACCTTAAGAAACTGTGTTACACATCGTTCCTGGCTCTGAGGAGGTTTGTTTTAAACTGGATCTTTAATGATTTCTGTTTCTGCACTTTATTTCAAGGGGATATATCAGCACATCTTGTTTTTAAGGGGACATATTGCGCTACTGTATACATGGTTTATTTCACTTGACCCCTTTTCATGTAATATATTTTTAACCTAATTTGATGGTTCAGTAATTTGGTATATCTTATACGCATCTTTAGGTGTGGATACAATTAGTAAATTCTTAGTCTTTTCAAAATAAATTGCAATGGGAAGGAGTGGAGATTATATATGTGATTTTGTTTATGAAAACAATAATGCTATTTCTGAAGTGAGTTACTGGTGAATGTCACATTTCGATAAAACTGAAAACTGTCCTAAAAGTATCAGTTTTGCTGTAAAGTTCAATACAAATTATTAATTATCTGAGATAAACAAACATTAAGTTAACCCATGTGTTATTGTTTAAATTTGAGTAAATTTTAAACTGAAAATTCATCCTTGTCACAAAAAGCAGCCATAGGATAATATTATTTAAAGTTTAAGAGTGGTTGTTAAAACAATTTTTCTTTTTTTATCCACAGAAATGCAAACCTGATTTTGAATTTATTCTCTTTAATGGAAGACGCTAATATACCAGATATTGCATTGGAACCTGATAAAATGGTTCGCAAGGTGAGTTTATCTCAATGATGATATTTATAATGCTATCAACTATTTTACCATGCAATATTTTTGTTTGGTTTGTTTTGACTTGGAGTTGCATAAGTAAATAATAATAAAGTAAATTCCATGTACCAGCTTAATATCTCAGATAATTATTAATTTGTATTGAACTTTACAGCAAAACTGATAGTTTTAGTTGTGTTAACCTTAAATTCATAAATGTTAACTGGAACTCATGTTGTGAGTTATCTCCCATTACTAACAAAGTTATTTAACATGTTTTCTCTTGCAACCTACATTGAAATGCTTCTCTTGTTCTAATTCTAGGTTCAAGATAAGTTCATGCTACATTTAAATGATGAAGAAGCTGTTCAGTACATGCAGAATGTTATAGATGTCAGTGTGTCGGCCATGATGGCAGCTCTAGTGGAACAAGTAC
Organism: Pododesmus macrochisma; assembly: GCA_032359645.1. Lineage (NCBI taxonomy): Eukaryota > Metazoa > Mollusca > Bivalvia > Pectinida > Anomiidae > Pododesmus > Pododesmus macrochisma. Next base: position 110 of record JAUMGZ010174498.1, on the reverse strand, counting down.
ACAGAATCGCACAGGTTATCATATTTTTGGTTATTAGGTCATCTGAGCCAAAGGCTCAAAGTGACCTATTGCGATCGTTCTTTGTCCGTCGTCGTGCGTAAACTTTTCAC